>LOJH01015107.1:0-10195 GCA_001685095.1 Ellobius talpinus | reverse complement strand
GGGCGGCCAGGAAACAAACAAGCAGCCTCTGCCAACAATTAATAGTGCCCTATTTCACAATTATTTCCAGGGTGCTAGGAGTTGAACTCAGGCCTCATACATACTAGGAAAGGGTTCTGCCATGGATGTATATTATAGCCCACTGTTTTTCTCTTGCTTTAAACAAAGACACTTGCCTTCTAAGAAACTGGAATTTTACTTTCTCACCCAAATATTGATAAAAACAGACCAGTTTCTCACATTTAGTAATTGCCATAACCCTGCTTCCATGTCCTCACCCTTTTTTTGCTGTATAAAGCAGAAATCCTTGGCTGTTATACCCATAGGAAAGCCTAATGTTTGCAAAGTATTTTTCTTCATCTATTTGTCAATTAACCTAATGAATTCTCCTGTAGGATTTTATTCTGTTTGTGAAACATACTTACCCATCTTCCTCATACAAGCACATACCATAAATTATGCAACAAGTAGCATAGATTCTCTGGCTCACATAAAATTGATAGCTTTCTTTTATTATATTAGCATACTCTGTCAGTTTTTTATAAAAGAGCAAACGGCAAAGTTGTGACTAGAAATGGACATGGCAGGTCACCTGAAAACATACTGATGGTATGTGAGACATTCTTTGTAATTAAAATATAGGGCAGGCTTAGCAAGACAAAGACCAGTTTGTCCCAAGCCACCACATTTACTCAGTCATGTATTTGCTCATTTATATTATTTAAAATGAATATGGTGAATCAGGGTAAGATACAAAAAGCATATTCCAGAGAAATGGGGCACAGCTTTCTGTTCAGGGCAAGCAGAGCGATGCGCTGAGTGGGATGTTAATCGGGTTTACTTGTGCCTTCCAAACTTCATTCTGTGCAGTTTCTTTATTGCTCCATTGTTTTAAGCAAGATTTGTTCCCCCACTTTCACCCGCTTCCTTTCACCAAGTTACAGCTTAGGCAAGCAATTCCCAACCCCAGTTGCACAATATTCTAGGGGTTATTGTGATCTCAACGGATGTTGTGAAATTCTCCAAGTGAAATTAACTGCAATGTGACTGAATTCTGCAAAGCACCATGTGTACCATTAAATGCACCTTAGAAGAGTCCAGGTGGACGAAGAGGGAGGGAATGAATCCAGAGGACGATTACAGGGTGTCAGAGCAGCAGGACTGGAGGGGCTGGCAGCGACTTCTACGTTTTTCCCACAGACATTTGCAGGCTAGGGCATGGGATGAAAAGCCAGGCTTCATCTCTGTAATTTATATTGCCACAACGTTCCATGCCGGCCACATGCTTTGGTCATATGGAGCTTACAGGCACTTTTGTTCTCTCAGATGAGTTTCCAAAAGGCTTCCTGTCTGCAGACCTCTCACTGGGAGCAAATATTGAAGCCCCCTAGTTGAAGCACTTAGGATCTGAGTACGTTTACTTCAGAATATATTCTCTGACTCCCAACCACCTCCTTTCATATTTAGAAGAAGTGATGGTTTTAATTTGTCTTTTCCAACAATGTTTGGGATACAGTGTGGAGAGTTCTCCTCATGCCTAAACTGGGGCAAAACTTCCTTCATAGAACTATTGAAGGAAAAGATTTTAAATACCCTGGCAGACTGCTTTTGAATGGAAGAAACTCCACAGAGCTCAGCCCCGATCTTCTCTAATTAGGACACCATAACTATAGCTGTCATCATAATTGAGCTTCTACTTGTGTTTGCCCCCCACTCCCACAACCAGCTTGCTCTGTCTGTTTTCACTGAAAGTTCTAGGTCCTCCACACACAGAATCTTCTGTTTGTCATCTCTCACCACACAGCTCATCATCTCCCTTTTTTTCATAGACAGAAAATATTAGGAAATGCCCTTTGCAGTTATTTAATTCAGGGTCCCCACTTATAAGTTCGACGGCAATGAGAGTGAAATTTCACAGCCCTGCGTTAGTTTCCGGAAACAACTGGTGACTTAGGTAAGATGAAATATTAATTGGTGGTCTGGACTCACTCTCCAGGCTTTTGTGTCACTCCCCATCTCTCCATTCTTCTCATTTGTTAGGCTAGAATCATTCCCAGTCTTTTATATCTTTTCCCTGCCTCTCTATTTTTCTATACTTTTATTTCAAAAACTTGTCCGAGTCTTAGAGCAAATGGTGCTAGGATTCTGTGTTGTTCTAATAGTCCTTGGCTAATATAACCAAATTTGATGTTTGGTATTTACTTTTCAAACTTTTTTTTACTTATTGCCTATGTGCAGTGTATCACAGTGTGTGTGTGTGTGTGTAAGTAAGAAGAAAACTTGTTAGAATAGGGTCTCCCCTTCCAATATGTAGATTCTAAGAATTGATCTCCAGTCCTCAGCCTTGACAGTAAGTACACTTGTTCACTGAGCCATCTTGGTGGTTTGAATGAGAAGGATTCCCCAAAGGCTCATATATTTTATTGTTTGGTTCCAAATTGATGGAAATGTCTAGGACGGATTAGGAGATGTGGCCTTCCTGGAGGACGTATGTCACTGGATGAACTTTGGGTTTTCAAAATTCTACACCAGGCTCAGTCTTGCTCGCTCTCTTTTCTACCTCCTGCCTATGGATCAGGAGTCTAAGATGTGGAGAGAATCTAAGATGTAAGCTCTTAGTTATTGCCTCAGCCCCATACCTGCTTGCAAGCTGCCGTGCTCCCTTCCATGATGGAAAGGGACTCACCCTCTGAAACTGTAGGAAGGCCCTGGTTAAATACTTTCCTTTATAAGTAGTCTTCATCATGGTGCCTCTTCATAGCAACCGAACAGTCATGAAGACAGCAGTTTGGTGACCTTTGGAATTTGCAGTCATAAAGCAGCTTCTATTCAGCTAACTAGTACAGAAACACCAGTGTGTATTTCTATATCACAGGCAGGAGCTGTAAACGTACAGCCTCAAGACAGCGATGAAGCTGACAAACCAATCTGAGCTACCAACACGCCAGAAAGAAAATTAATAATACAAGCAAGAAGGGTGACATGACATCCCCTCTGTCTCTGGACTGTTTTATGTTGAAGTGATCTGTAAAAGAGCTTAGGATAACAATTTTAAGACACATAGAGAAGAGTCACACTGCAGGTGTAGACTGATACGCTTTGAGCTAGAGTTATGTAAGAAGATGCCATGTCTCAAAAACTTTCTATGTCTCTAGGCTTTGGGTAATGGTTGGAGTGAAAGCGGCTCTCTAGGTGTTAGTTGGAGTGCGAACAGTTCATGATTATGCTGTATTGAACTTGCTACTGCCCTTATCTCAATACACCCTACCAGATACTAATGATGTGAGAGTCTAAATAATACACAAAGCAAATTATTTCCAGAAGTATCACAATTTGTTTTCTTAGGCACAGTGATATAGCTCGGATACAATAAAGTCATGTCAAAAATCGCTCCAGCCATAGTCAAAAAGCGTGATATATATATAGAACATAATATATAAGACACATGCTCATATCTATGAATTTGAAAAGTAAGGACTAATGAGAAAAGACAGAACAACTTTTAGAAGTAGTACCAAGCCATACAAAGAGTCTTATAAGACATGGGCAATTTGCCTGGATATATTTTATGCAGTGAACTACCGTGATCTTAAACTTTGTCTTTGCTTTTATAACAAACAGTCATGTCAGTAAATGATGTGGAATAATGAGAAAACTATCAGACTTGATATTTGCCTAGATGGAGAAACAGGTAATATCTGTTTTGAGGATAAATCTTTATATAACACATCTTGAGATTGTACTTATTTTCTCTTCTGGATTTCAGTATTCTCTACCTAATATTAAGAAGCACCTTCTCTTGTAAGATCATGTGACATGGAAAAACATAAGCTACAGCATCAGGAGTTGAGGTTAGATTCTACCCAAGTTTTTGATGAGTTGCTTCACTTCTTTGTACTTTATTTCTCTAATCTGTGAGGTGAATATCTGATACCTACATTTTAGGGTCATTGTAATGCCAAAAAAATCATATTTGTCTGGATCCAGAGATCATGGCAGCATCCAACTTATTATACCATTTAAAAATCTGTGGAGGGGTTCGGGAGATGGCTCAGAGGTTAAGAGCACTGGCTAGTCTTCTAGAGATACTGAGTTCAATTCCTAGTAACCACATGGTGGGTCACAACCATCTAGAATGAGATCTTTTACCTTCTTATGGCCTGAATGCATACATCCAGGCAGGACACTGTATAAAAAATAAATAAATAAGTTTTTAAAACAAAATATGTAGAACTAATTCATCCTAAAAGCATGTTCCTAGCTACTCAGCTTCTCTAGAAATATTTGAATATGATTGATTCTAGTTTTAATGGTGGTGTGAAAGAGTCAGGCCAGTATCTATTGAACAAAAACAGCAGCATCTGTTAATGCAATACTTTCTATACCTTACATGGTATGATCTGTAGAGATCATGAGTTCCTTTGCTATCTTTGTTGAGCTCCTCTCTTCACAGAGCAAATGTTGTTGCTGTGACTAACCTGCTACACCTGCAAAGAAATGAAAAATTGTTCATTTTTCATTTTTAAATATTTTATTTTTAAATATTTAAAATAACTTATTTTTAAATATTCTAAGCAATGTGTACATTAATTAAAACTATAAGTGTATCCATAAACATTCTTCCAATTCAGAAACCCATTTATTATAAACATTGTACTGTACCTTTAATATGTCTTCAAGTACAATTAGAAAATATTACATAGCCATACTGTAACCAATGCTAATACTATAATCAATATCAAATTCTTACACTAACTTAATTGAAGCCACTTTCAAAGTAGAAACACTATTCTAGAATAACTCACAGGAAAGGAAGCAAAGGCTGTCATTTATTTTTTTCTACTCTGTGTTTAAGCACTTATCTCGCTTTGGATCTACTATGTGTGGCCTCTAGTAGAGAAAAAAATTGACTTTTGCCAGAATGAAAGCTCTTAACAACAAAACAGATTCAGTTATGGCTCAAACAAAACAAATCACATAGCAGGTACTTAACATATTTTGGTGGGGATACCCGAATTGAAGAACTGTGTTTTGGGGTACCTCAAAACTACTTATCCAAGAGACATCTGAATGGGCTTCAAAATGCTGTTACGGAAGGTGGCCTTCAGCGTGGTTGCTTATTCAAATGCTGTCACAAACTTGGCCCCTGATCTTAAGAGCTACCTCATCTCCCTCCCTACACACTGAAGACTGTGAAGACTGTTCTATCTTCAAAAATATACAGACATAACTTTCTTTAATAACTTGTTCTCAATTTTAGCTTACTAACCATTTATAAGCTTATTTTTTATTGCGATTAATGTCTTTGTCTTGTGGTAGTAGAAGGAGAAACATGAGACACAAGCAAAACCATATATACCAGAATGATGACTAAAGACTCCTTTGGATGGAATGTTTGAAGGTTTGGCATGGTGATCAAGGAGTCCCTACTGATTAACTCTGCCTCTGATTAGTGCACTGACTCACCACATGAATAACCACACATCAGATATTTGTCTTGGGCCAACCCTGGTTGACTCATAATCTTTGGTTTAACATGAAGATCTGAGATTTCTTTGATCTTCTTGTGAACATTTCAAAGAAGATAATATCCTGTGATCCAGCAGAGCCAACCTGACTGCCTCTCAGGATGGACCCAATCCCATTATTCTAAGTCCTGGGAGAAGAGGTGTAAAAGTAGGAGGGCTGGAAATAACTCTTGAATGATGTTTCAATGGTGAGGTTTGCAGAAGCTAGCAGAAGCTATAATAAATTATGTATCTCTTTGAAGAAAGAAGTACGTGCAGGTATGATGTAGACATTACTAAGTAAATGACATTTGTCAAAACCAAGTATGAGGAATCAATGACTTCTGTTGTCATTATATAGCTACTTTCACTTTTGAATCTCTCTCTCCCTCTCTCTCTCTTTCTCTCTCTCTCTCCCTCTTCCCCCTCTCTCTCCTCCCCCCGTGTGTGTGTATGTGTGTGTGTGGTGAATGCATGTGTACATATTCACACTGTCCATATGGAGGCCGGAAGTCAACATGTCCTCTGTCTCTCTTACTCTCCCCTGTATTTCTTGAGACAGGATCTCTTAATGAATCTTGAGCTCACAACATGATTCAATTACACTGGTTGCCCAGACAGACTCCTGCAATCTTCTTGTCTCTGCCTTTTGGTGCTGGTGCACAACCATCGTCAGCTTTTTTATGTAAAACCAAATCCTGGCACCATTTTACACATTTAACCAAGTCTTCTACGCCTGGTTTCATGTGGACATAGATTCTTCCCAATAGAAACAGAAGTGGACATAGTTTGAGGTAAAAGGGGAGAGACTGTTAGAAAGAGTGGGAAAGAGAAGCCAGATTTTGTAGTAACTAAACCTTGTTTGTATGTGATAAGACTCACGTGGCCTTTCTGACTTGTGCATCTGTGAACCAAAATGATTTGGGTTTTGTTATTCTCCAAGGTAAGTTCTTAGATACCGACAAGATTTCACCTGTCTCTACAGTGTAGCTGTGGTTTTCAAGGAATACTAAAGAGCTCTCAAGAGGCTGTTGAATTCTGTCAATACCACCCATGAGGAAATCAGTCCTTTCCTGAATGACATTTGGAAAGTGAACTTCACTGTCTACATACAGTGCACTCCAAGTAGCAAATAATGTGAGGAGATAAGGGCAAAATATAACAAAATTTTATAAGATAGAATTGCTTGAGGGTAAAAATGCTATTGATCATTTCATACGAATGCCTCCCTCATAGCTAGTTTCAAAGTTACTTTCTACAACATTCAGTTTCTTTGGGGCCAATGATTAGTAGTTGTCCTTGAATGTCGGATATATTTATCATTATATTATAAACATAGCTACATTGCATTGTCTAATTGCATTAAATTTGTCAAATATATTTCAAAGTATAGAAAATAGTAATCATTTTCAATATTAATATATTTTAAGACAACTGGTATCACAGACTCAGTAAAGGACCATAGTTTTTCCTTACCCATCAAATGATGCCAAGTTTAGACAAACTCTAATGCTATTTTCCACTGTAAGCATATAAAAAATACCACCATTGTGTGTTTCAGAAGTACTCCATATTACTAAGAACAATAACAGGTAACAGAGGTCTTCCTTAGGCTCAGGACTTTATATATTTTTATTTAACTATATAAACCATAGACTCTAGATTTTATTTGAAAATCAGATGTATTCAAATTTGAGCTAGAGTTATAAGGATATGTATATCAAAGGAATGCATGGGAAATTGGCTATTAATGCAGCTCTAAATTTAATGTGATTGGAGATGACAAACTCTGATGTCCAATGACTCATGTGTTTTCTGTGTCAACATGATGTGGAAATAGGATAATTTTTCTATTGGGGAAAATGTATGTAATTCATAAAAAGAAGTATACAATGGTAATAACTTTCTATTTCAACCACTGAGCCATTTGCTTTCAGTAGCTTTTGTTTTTGCATAAGAAAAAGCACTCCATATTCTGTGTACCCTGACAGATCACAGCAGCATTTGGCAATATAGGGAATTAAAAGACCAACATGCTGTCTCATTGATAAAGCTATTCAACTAACAAGCCATTGGGCAGCAGAAAATAAGTTCTGTTTTGTTACTTCAACAACTTTCTTGAAGAAGGACTGATGTACCCAAATCTTACCATATATACATTGGTGAATCTGCAGATACATTTACACTCATGGAAATCCTTTAAATAATCTAAATCATAACCTTTATTTCTATAGTTTTCTTACTCCTTTATCTCCTTCCATGATTCCTTCCAACTTTCCTTCCTTTCTCCTGTCCCTTCCTTTCTGTCTTGTGATAAGAATATTTATTTAGAATTTATTATCTAACAAAATTCTTACTATACACTATTTGACAAACATAGGTTAGACATACAGACAGTAGAACGTATTAATACTGCACAACCAAGACCTCTGTAGTATTTGACTAGTATCAGTCCATTTACCATTTCCCTATGGGTACCAGCCCGCCTTCTTTTTAGAGTTTGCAACTTTTAGATTCCCCAAATATTTGTCATATTTTTTTTTACCTTTTTATGTGTTATTTCACTGAGTATACTGTCTTCCAGATTTGCTCACATTACTGAAATAGTAGGATTTTTTAAAAAATCTTTTGACATGACATTTTTTTCATGTTTATATACATTTTCTCTATCTGTTTATATATTATTGAACAATAAAGTCACTCCCACAGTTTGTTCATTATGAGCAGTGCCGCTACGGACAGAGGAGGTCAAATAGCTCTTTGATACACTGATTTCATTTCTTTTGGATATGGTAGTTATTATTTGCTATAGATATTAATTGCTGCATATTCTGTGAAAGAAAATCCTCCCTCCCTCCTTCCTCATTCTATCTAGTTTTGCAGCTTTGCTTTGTTTTTCAATCTTCTCTCTTTTCTTTAAAGGCTCATTTAGAAGATGAATGCAGTTATACAACAAAGCAACTCATGAGAAACCAAAAGTAATCAAATTCTAAATCTTCTTGGAGTTCAGTGAAATTTATATAAATCAATATTTCTAATGAATAAAGGATGCCACAAACAAGAAGTAGTGCATGGCTAAATTGACATTTACATTTGTGTCAATAGTAATTAATATGCCGAAATTAAAAAGACATGCTATATTTATCTGTGTCAACATGAGGAGGTGGAATAAAAAGTAATGTCAGTCATCTTTTTTTAAAGCATAATGCAGGGAGAGACAAAATATTATTTCATGTTTTGCTTAAGCATCTTTTCAGTTGATTATTGAGTCTCTATTGAAGGATTAAGATCTTTTTATAAATGCGAGGTTTCAAAATATTACTTCTATGATTTAAATATAAATTTGAATACATTAAGTGGCATTTTGCTGCTAAAATTATACAAGTGGAAAATAATAAATATACGCACAAACATGGATTCATGTCATTTCATTCATTATTCCATCAGATCACACATTCAATTTGTCTTCACTCTCACTTCTCAGACACAGGTAATTCATTTTTATGATTGAAACATCTTTAATAAATACACGGAATGTATGTTTATTTCCCTCTTATCTACAGATGTTTTCTATGAACATTGGCTGACCTTACCAAGTAATGCAAGAGTAATCTTTTTAAAAACATATCTCTCAGATATATAAGGCTGTTGTATATTTTGAGGCAAGTAATAGATACATATTTCCAACTAAAGTTGGAAAGAATGAAAAAATGGAGCAAAAATAGTCTTAACTGTACCAAATTTGTGATTACTAAATTAAATATTTACAAGGAAGAAGTCAATGTCTAATTTTATATGAATAGTCCTAAATATAATATTATGATCTTATTTTGAATCAAAGGTGATCAGCTTTAGCTGAGTCCACTCTCTTACTTATGTTTCTTTTATATGTTTTCAATATTTTGAATGAGATTTAACATGTTTTATACATGTGTGGTTCCATATGACTCCTCATCACATGGATTGTGTCATTATAAGATTCATGTAATGGGCACAAGTCAATTATCAGATTAACATGGAGAATGTTTTTTCCATTTGCCATTCATTCAATCAGTAGAAAATGCACTTACTTTTTTTCTTAAATGCACTCTTAAAGATTTATAGGTAGCATTTACACAAAGTGTGTTTCTTTAAAATTCACCTGTAGGAGTAGCAATTTTTCTATTTAGACTGTATTTTGAGACAGTGTCTTTATAAGAGCAACTAAGTGAGACCATCAAAATACTCTGATTTGACTATGGTTTTAATAGGAAGGGACACCAGAGATGTGTATGTACAGTGTGGAGGTCATGCTATCATAACACAAATGGCAGTCGTATATAATTCAAGGTGATATATGAGACTCTCTGATCTTAGCTTATTTCCAGAGCTGTAGGAAGTTGAGGGTTTTTTGTTGTTGTTGTTGTTTAAGATATTAGCACATGGTATATTGTTATTGCCCCTTCAGGCAACTGAGCACTGGCTGACCACCCCCAGATCTAAACAAGCTACCTCTTCTGTGCACATTGGCACAACTCTTTCAATACCAGCAATCACTGTGTTATTAGTATCATTCAGTGAAACACCCATTTGAAATGTAGAGCTGAGTAAATGTTGGTAACTATATACAGTGGTTTTAATATCATAGTCAAAACCAGGATCAACCTACCTCAGGATCCAGCAATACCACTCTTGGGAATATACCCAAG
>LOJH01015106.1:0-23671 GCA_001685095.1 Ellobius talpinus | reverse complement strand
TCCCTCCCTCCCTTCCTTCTCCCTTCCTTCCTTTCCTTCTTTCTCTACCAATTTCTTTTTTTAATTAAATTTATTTATTTATTTCACATCCTGACCTCAGTTTCCCTTCCCTCCTCTCCTCCATCTTCCTACCATCCCCTCCCCTTCTCCCTCTTTCTCTCCCCTCTGGCCCACCCTCTTAAACTCCTCTTTTGTTTCTGTTGAGAAAGGACAGGCCTCCCATGGGTATCAACAGAGCGTGGCATATCAAGTTGCAGTAAGACTAAACACCTCCCTTGTATTAAGTAAGGTTGGGAAATCCAGTGTGAGGAACAGGTTCCCAAGAGCCAGGCAAAGCGTTAGAGTCAGCCCTTGCTCCCATTGTTAGGAGTTCCATGAGTAGACCAAGCTACCCAACTGTCACATACATATAGAGGGCCTAGGTTTTCGGTTCAGACTCTGTGATTTTAGTTTGGATAAGTGTTTGTCTGCCTGGTTAATTTACCCAAAGAACCAACCATTTGTTTCACTGATTCTTTGTATTGTTCTCTTTGTTTCTATTTTTATTGATTTCAACCTTGAGTTTATTTCCTTTCGTCTACTCCCTTTGGGTTGTGTTTACTTCTTTTCATTTAGATGTGCTGTCAAGTCGCTAGTGTGAAATTTCTCCAAATTCCTTTTGCGGGCACTTATTGCTATGAACTATCCTCTTTGCACTGCTTTCATAGAGTCCCCTAAGTTTGGGTATGTTGTGCCTTCATTTTCATCAAATTCTAGGAAGGCTTTAATTTCTTTATTTCTTCCTTGACCCAGTAGTAATTTGGTTGAGAGTTGTTCAGTTTTCGAGAGTTTGTATAGGCTTTTGGTAGTTTGTGTTGTTGTTAAACTTCAACTTCAATCTATGAGACCTAATAAGATACAGGGGGTTGTTCCAAATGTTTTGCATCTGTTGAGATTGGCTTTGTGACTGAGTATGTCAGTTTTGGAGAAGGTTCCACAAGGAGCTGAGAAGGTCTATTCTTTTGTGATTGGATGAAGCGTTCTGTAAATATCTGTTAGGTCCATTTGAGTCATAACATCTGTTAGTTCCATTATTTCTCTGTTAATTTTCTGTCTGGCAGACCTGTCCTCTGGTGAGAGCAGGATGTTGAATTCTCCTACTATTTATGTGTGAAGTTTGATGTGTGATTTAAGCTTTAGTAATGCTTCTTTTACAAATGTGGGTGTCCTTGCATTTGGGAGACAGATTTCAGAATTGAGACATCATCCTGGTAGATAAGTCCTTTGATGAAAATGAAATGTCATTCTTTATCTCTTTTGATTAATTTTGGTTTAAAGTCTATTTTGTTAGATATTGGGGTAGCTATACCAGCTTACTCCTTAGGTCCCTTTGATTGGAAATTTTTTTCCAATCTTTTACTCTGAGGTAATGTTTGTCTTTGATGTTGAGGTATGTTTCTTGCATGCAGCAGAAGGATGGATTTTGTTTTTGTAACCATTCTATTATCTGGTGTCTTTTTATTGATGAATTGAGTTCAATGATATTGAGAGATATTAGTGATCAGTGATTGCTAATTCCCATTATTTTTGTTATTGCTGTTGATGGTGGTGGTGGTGATGATGGTGGTGTGTGTGTTTCCCTTCTTTAGGTGCTGCTGGTGTGGGATTATCTATTGCTTGTGTTTTTGTGGGTGTAGCTAATTCCTTTTTGTACCTTCTGTAGAGTGAATAGATGGATAGATATTGATTAAATTTAGCTTTGTCATGTGTTAGAATGTTCAGGTTTTTCTGTCATAGGATAACTGGGTTCTGGTGGTGACATTGTCCTTTTTGTTATTGACTGTGTTCTTAAATTAGCGTTTAAACATCTGGATTTAGGATGACTATAAGTCTTGGTGCTTATTCCTATGTTTGTATTTGTTGAATGAATATTTTATTCCTTGGTTTCTGTTTCCTTTCTGATCTTCTGATCTAAAAGGCCAAGGGTTCTGGTAACTAGTGAGTCTTCAGGTCCAGGAAGATGTCTCTGCTGGGCTTTGTGGGACCTTAGGTCCCTTGATTGGGTCTGCCTATGGTCAAGCTGAAGTCTTCTTAGGTCTCTAGATCTGGCCTGGCCTCCAGTAAAGCCCAAGTCTTCTTCTGGGGTACCTAGGACCAGCCTGGCCTCTGGTAGAGCTTCTGGGGCTATTCTTTCAACTGGTGTGGACTATGTCTGGGCCTATGGAGTCTCCTGAAGTTCTGGGGAAGGTCTACTCATCGACTAGTGAGGACACTTGTGGCTGACACTTGTAGTTTGTATCTTAGTGTCAGAAGTCTGCTGGGTTAGGGGCAGAACCCAGAATCAGAAGGGCCAGGGGAAACCTGAGATGGCATGGGCCTGGGGTAGAGTCACAGGGAACAAAATCCAGTACAAGTTACTGGCAAGTGAGTCGCTCACTGTTCTGGCTTGCGTGGCCTGGGCCTGCTTGGCAGAAGTCTTCTGGGGCAGGGGTAAGGTCCAGCAGCAGAGCTGGGAACTAGCTGGGATTGTGGGCTTGGGGAAAGGTCACAGTGGGGGCAGAATCCAAGGAGGGGTGCAGTTCTGCCGGTGGGCATTGACTTTACATTCTTACACCACTGGGTAACACAGTTCACAGGAAGACATGAAACTTGAGCACATATTTCAATTTGACCTCAAAGGAATTTGAATTTCTGCCAGTGGCTTCATAATTATTTTTTCAATGGAGTCTTGTTTACTTAACTCTTCGGTAGAAAAGGCAGAGGATTTTACTTATGTTTCCTACACACAGGACCACACAGATGGTCTTCCGGAAGGCTCTGAGGGGAACTCTCCAGCCTGGGGCCTCAGGGATATTTTGTGTAGAATGAGTTTTCATGGGCCTGTGAGGCTGGCCTGCTCTTCAACCCTCAGTCTGGTAGCTCATCCAGCTAACTCCGACAAAGGCACTATCCTGTGTCATGCGCTGTACCAGGCAGGAACAGAGGCCAGGCCCTATCACCATGAAGTGCTCACACACTAGTGAGCAGGGCAGACAGAAGAACAAGCTTGTGAATCTTACTAGTGAGTAGTTGACAGAAAAGCAAGGTAGGAGAGATCCAACTTCAAAGGCTATGAAGGATGAGATTGCCTCAGACAATCTTATCTTAAAATGTACGTGAAAGATAAAGAGAGATCAGAGAACCCAATGGGACTACAGGATGAGAAGACAGGGAACTTGGGCTTACATATGACAAGGCCACAGAGAAGCGTAGACACCGTAGACACTGTGGTGAGGTGTCAGGATGGGCCTGGGAGTGACAGCATCTCTCAAGAAGCCCTGGATCCTGACAGTGTTGCAAACAGATGAGGACTCTGGAAAAGTCACTTTTACAGAGTGCTGAAGTTCAGCTCTCTGAGGTCACTATAAAAGTCAGCTATGATGTGAGATTCATCATGTGATGATCCATAAGGAAGCACTTCTCAGGAGACGTACCCAGAAGTGGGAAAAAGACAAACAAGGGTCTAGGCTGCCACCATGTCCCAGCTCAGCCTGGCTCAAATAGGAGACCTTGGGAGTTGAATGTGACTGGCTACCCAGAAGGCACTAGGTGTTCCTATTTAGGTGGCTATGGCTCGTGAGCTCTCCCTTTGGAAATGTGAACTTCCAAATGCATGCAGCGCTGCTTATCTGTGGGGAAGCTGTCCCAGTTGGCTAAGGGGAGTTCTCTGAGGGTAGCTCATGAGCAGGTCAGAGGAAGTAAGTCCCGGAGACTCTGACTGAGAGTACTAAAGGACATCAGAAAGCCCAGCAGAGAACCAACATTGTCCCCACTGTCCAGAGAGGTAGACAGACAAGAAGTTTTATGATAAGATTCAACAGCATAATAAATATTTAATGACATAAGCTTAAATCATTAAGAACAATATTTAAAAAGAGGGATGTCTGTAAGTCTACTTTATAAAACTTGTGCAGAATTTACAGCAACATTGTGAAAACAACCCAGCCTTTGAAGTGATGGACAAACCAACGGAAACCTTTCTGATTCAAAGACTCAGTCCAAACTAAGGTAGCGTTGAAGAGATAAATGTGAAAAGTACCCTTTGCACAGCAAAGAACTGAGCTCTCTGTTTTGAATGAATGAATGGATGGATGGATGAATGAATGAATGAATGAATTTTTGACACAGGGCCTCACTAGCCCTTGGCTGGACTGGAATTCTCTATGTAGACAAAGCTGGCCTATAACTCATAGAAATCCTCCTGCCTCTGCCTCCAGAGTGCTGAGGTTAAAGGTGTGTGCTGCTGATCTTTTTTTATGAGCCCCAGTGGAGGAAGAGGATTAAAATGGCGTACCTGGACATCTCTTCTGCTGTGTTTTTAGCTAATCTCTTAGGATTTGTTTTCTAAAAGGAAGGCATGTCATTTTTTTCTGAAAGTGTTGTTGGTTGGATGGCTTTGGAAAAAGCCAACAGATGAATCAAGAAATTAGTCTCATTAGCTGATATTAAAATTCTGCTGTCTCTCTGAAATATTTCCTTGGCTATCCTGGCTGGTTCCAGTAATGAAAAGACTGGCTGGAAAAGTGTACAAGAAACATAGTGTGCCGACACACTTTGATAATTGCTTCTAGAGCTCCTCCTCGGGGGAAACACATATCTGTAAAATGGAACTTTTATAACATTCTCAAAATAGCCCTTGAATCACTTAGAAAATGGGTTTGTCAATGAGTTCTTTGTCCAATATGTATTTTGCAGAACCAGCCAGTACAGGCACACTGAAAACATTCTTGTCTTTGGTAACCAGCAATATCTTTTTGGAAACAGGTTATACAGGGCATGGCATCCCAAAACAGCAGTAAAGGGCATAGGAGCAAGATTCTGTTGCTTAGGAGAGATGGGAAGTGCAGAAATGAGGTATTGGTTTACCTATCGGTAGAATTCATAACTAGTGTGAATTTCTCTTAACCTGGATCTCCTTTGGAGGCAGCAAGAAGACCTAAGAGAGCCCAGCTTGCTTGCTTTCTCTTGTTTTAACTTTCCCTGCCAATAGGAAGGTGCCCCCTTCTGGCCTGTGGTAATAATCAATAACCTGCTCTTGCTTGAGGAGGAGCAGGTCTCTTGACCTTGGGAGCTCTGCCTAGGGTCTCCCTGACAAAACAGCACCCCTACTTCTGCAGACAAGAGTGGCCTGTCACTCAGAGCTGGGTGTTCATCTGTGATCTTGGGCTGGGAAGTGTAGGGCTGGCCCCAGCACAGGAGGCTGGGAGCCCTTCAGAGAAAATGGTCTAGGGTGGAAAATGAAGACAGAAAGAGTAGAGAAATGTTTGTGGCAATCTTGGTTTATGTCGCAGATATTTTTCAGCCTCTGGCTTAGTGAGAGGTTCTTCTAGGGAGCAGACGATCTTATCCTCAGAGGCTTCAAAGGTGACCAGCTCTGCAGTAAATTGGGTTATACAGTAATTTTGTATCCTAGATACCAAATACTCAGATTTTTAAAATCCGGCTATGTGATCGTTTTGATACAAGTACTAAAAAACCTCTAATGTTAGCAACATCATGTTATCTTAACTTTGTATAAAGTGACCCTGTTTAAAATGTGATCATTTAGCGGAACAGAAACCTTGGAGTCCTTTGTATGTTCAGTATTTGTTCTCAGTCAGCCTTTTCCTTCAATTCTCTTATTTCTCAAGTTGCAGCATTCCTTCACTTATATTAACTTCTTGATTTAACCACAACTCATCTTGACAGTCTTGAGTTGCGGCCTGCTTGTTCTTATCTTGCTGTCCACTGTGGCTGTCCTCCTATGTGCTCTCTCTTCCTCTGTTTCCCGGTCCTTTCAGGCCCTTTTGTACACACAAGATGGAGCAAATCTTGGCATCTCTCAAATCACTTAGGCTAACTGCCACACTTGGAGAAACTCCATATTAGGAAGAATTTTTCTCTAAATCATAAGAACCAACTATTCCTTGGATAATGAAGGAGTCCCCAATATCATCTTAATCCCCTGAGCCACCCTTGTATATTTTATAGCTCTATTTTTATTATCTTTTCGTGTGTGTTATCTGCATCTATAATAAAGGTTTCATTTATTACATTTAACATAGCAGAGGTCAGTCACGGTCACTTTCTGTATATATTGGATTTCCTCAAGGTCAGCACCAGAGATCACTCACTCACCCATTACTGCTGCTGGCACAGGAAACAGGAATCCTATTAACATTCCCCACTCAGGTATTTGATATATGCAAATTCTCCACTAAGGTTTTTTTCCAAGTCCAAACTACTATTCTATTTTCTGAACTTCTGCACACACACGCGTGCACACACACACCACATATTTTGTAATCTGTAAGTAATTTTTGAACGAACCAACGAACAAGTCACTTGTACAATTTTGAAATGTTCCCTTGAGGGAATCCACAGATTATTTAAAGTGCATCCCATATTCCTCAAATTCCAAGACCTAAATTCATTCTGCCTGCAGGATACATTTTTACTTCAATTTTGCTTTGGTTCTTCGTAAGATTCAAGAACATCTTGTCCAAGAGTTCCCTCGAGCCTCAGATATAACAGGATGTGGTATCTGCTAATGGGCCCTTTCTGTCATGGGCATAAACAATTTTTTGGTGTAGGTTTAGCTTCATCTTTCATAGCGCCAAGTTTATTCCAGCACCATCCGTGGACTTTCTGAATGCCCACACCCTCCGCAGTAGCCCATCTCTCCAAACTAGGAGCTGGCCTCCAGGAAGAGAAGAAACCGCGTGTCATGGGGGCCACTGGCCTGAGCATATGCTTTTGTATTGTACAGAAAATGTGCACTTCGTAAATGGTGGAGATGTGTCTTTGGAAACATCCCCAGTAGGGCTGCACCATAAGAGAGTTGGGTACCAGAGTTGGGTACAGACTGGTGCACTGCATCTAACTCAGAGCTCAGGACCCGTGCAGCAGGCAGCAGGTTTTATTTGTGCTCAGCTGGTGTTTTTAGCGTACACACAAGCTCAGGAACCAAGTGAGGAGGTTGTGAAGAAATTCCCACACTGTTTTTCTTATGACTCAGATGCAGGGACGTGTGATTTATTTTCCTACAACTGGCGGGGCTTGATGCTGTGTTAGAATCATAAGACTTTGGATGGAATGCTTCGATACCTTTGATTGTCACCTGGAATGGCCACCTGCCATTTGAGACCCTTGTTGCTTCTGGGGGGCGGTGTTACGGAGTTGCCTTTGACACTGGGTCTTACAGACTAATGGGGTGCTGCCACACTATAGGAACCAAGCGGGGTGAGTGTAGAACCTGAGATGGAAGACAGGCCACTTTACAACGTGAAGCACTCCACTCAGCTGAGGTTATGACACTTTGCAATGGAGACCAGCAGACATAAATATAAACCGTGACCAGACATCCAGCTATGTGACTGAACATAGTCCCGCAGTTTCTGTTCCTTTGTCCTCTCCTGCAGGGATGTGTACGGGTTTGCTTCAGTTCACTTTGATCATCTTCCAGTTTCCTCTGAACTGCTGTGTTATGGGCATGTGTTCGGGACTCTTAACTAGTTGGGGATGATTGTAAATGTCTAGCTGGGTCCAGAGAGAAAATAGCTACCCTTCACACGGTAAAGTCAAAACAATATCCTGGCCTCGATCTGGATGCAAAAATAAATAGACTTTCGGTTTCTTCTCTTTGGCAGGACTGAATTTTTAGAAATACACATTGAGTAACCCTTATCGGAGATGCCTGAAATCACCCGTGTTTCAAATTTCAGACACTTTCCAGATGTTGGAATGCTCACATAGATTCTACTAGATGAATGCCCGAATCCAAAAATCTAAAGTATGGACTATTTTAAATTCTAAAAACTGTTTTTATGTCCTGACAGTATTTCAAATGCTTCAGGTCTCAGAACATTTTGTATTTTCAGATTAAGGGTTCTCAACCTGAGCCAGGAAGTGTTTTACGGGGTGTTCAGCAGATAAAGGGATCTGTAAGACAACTGTGCTTTCTCTTTGCTTTCTGGCTCCAGGACCCTGTTTCTGTGTTCAGGGGTCTCTCTTTCTGTGTCTCAGCGGACAGAGGCTAATTCTCACATTTTCACAGACTGGATGTTCAATTATCTAACACATTGGCAGCCTGGCCTAGGTTCAGGCCGTCACAGTTGGCCTGTATTTGATCCGTGTCTGATGGTAGTGGCAACTACACGTGAAACCAAGCATGGTCTAGTCTTGGGAAGGCACCGTAGAGCTGGACTGTAGCGTGTTTAAAAGTGCTGCCTGGCTGATCCGGACCTGTGTCATGGGGAAGCCCAGTTACTTTCTGCTTTCTTTAGCTTTCTGCTGTCTTTGTAGTTCAATTCCTAGTGCCCTGGTCTTCAGAGGAATCCTAGAAGAAACCCACCCATTTTCCAACACGTTGTTTTTCTCTCCTGTTCCTTACAAGAAGCTTAAGTTCCGCACTGAGGAATCTTCAAGGGACCCCGAACCTCACTTAACCAGAACGCCCTGCTTGGTTGTGCAAAAGAATGGTCTCCAACCAGATGTTTATGCTTAGCAGTCAAGGAGTGAGCGAGATTAGCCCTGCGGTTGCCCTGACTACATGATTCACGGAGACAGTCTCAATTTTCTGAGTCACTCGAAAACCTCAGGTGGGCTGCGCCGGCGCAGGAAACTTCTGCGGTCTTTCCATCCCGCTGTTGCAATAGGAATATGAGCTACAGATCCGACTCTCTGGCCTCCAAATGCCACAGAGGCATTAACATAAACTTTTTGAAAAACAAATGGGCAAAGAAGGAGCGCACTGGAGGAAGTGGGATCCAAAAATATGTGGCTGTTATTTCATTCGCCACGGGAAACGGGATGGAACAGGGGGCAGGTCCTCCGTGCCTTCGACTGGAAACCAACAGGGAGATTATGTTAAATGGAGGAGAAGGCGAGATTCCAAATTAGCAAAATCACAGATGAATCCTTTTCAGAACTTGTGAGATCATCAGCTAATGACAGGGTTTGGCCAAAGGGCCAATAGGAATTATCTAGTTGTTTACTGGAAAAACTTAGCTAAGCGGGGCTGTTTTTTTTAAATATAAAAAATATGGGGCTATTCTAATTTCTTGTGAATGCTGGAGAACCACTAAAAGCACATTCAGGAGAGCCAGATCAGGTGGTGGGGTGGAAGACAGAGCACGACCCTGGGTTGGGGAATGAGGATAATTTTAGATTGAATTGTACCGGGGGGGGGATTGAAGTTCAAATACTAAAGGTAACTTTTATGGCCAAGCTGGAGAAGGGAAAAAACCAAAAGCAAAAAAACTCAACCTCCTCTAAAGTCTACAGAGATATTTTGAGGTACTATATAGGCAACTGGGCCCCGGGAAGGAGGGAATGGGCTGTTGAGACTTGGTAAGCAAGCAGGTAAAAGGTGCAAGCGAGGGCACAGGGCTGGGAACAAGCACAGCGCTTTAGTTTGTGCTCACTGAGGTGACGGCTAGCCATAGATTAGTTTTAAAGACTAGGGCTTTTGGTTGAGGGTGTAAAGACTGTAAATAAGCCACGCCTGGGCTCAGATCCTTGTCTGTTGCTGTGTTGGTTTGCCATCACAAAGGGCAGGGGACTCGGCTGCTTCAACAGTGTTTCACAGAGTTCTGCAGGCTAACTTACAAGGCCAGGGTGAAGGTGTGGCCAGGAGGTTTAACCCGAGAACGTCAGGAGGATGTGTTCCCAGCCACTCTTTGCTGAGCAGTGGTTTTACGTCACGTCTTTTGTCAGTACCCATCTGTTTTGAGATTCTGTCATCTCTTAGGGATGGAATCCTACAGGCTATCTGTCCTCCCAAGTATCTCCACTCAGCTTAATCACAGCCTTCAAAAGTCTGCTGCGGAAGTTGGGGTACCAGGGGATCCCCTGGGGTTCAAGATCCGCCTCTCTCAAAAACAAAACACAAACAAGGTAAAGAACCTGTGAGGTGCACAGGATTAGAACACCAATATAAATGTTGGGTAACAGAATTCAGCCCGTAACATAACACTCGCTTACATTTTACTGGCAAATTCCTTAGTTCTTGTGAGACATCGTCTTTGTCCTAAATGAAATAGGGACGGCAGATAGCCATATGATAAATAAATCAGCTACAATCATAACCAGTATGAGATCAAACGCAGGGAAGAGTCAAGTAGTGCTGTTGCAAGGGCACAACAGACAGTTCTAAGGCAGGGAAGGACAGTGTGAGCCCTTGGAAGGCAGCCCTGTCTCTGAGCTCAGAATGAGCTCTGTGTTCCTCTCACTGTGGCAGTGGCTTTGAGCAGAGGCCATCTCTCCTTCTTCACCTCAGTGGTCAGCGACTCTTAGCTAGCCAGATAGTCGATTAAGGAAATAGTTTGAATTACTTGAGCAGATCCTGTTCCAGGAAAAAATAAAACAGTAAGAAAATTTTGTTTTGTTTTGTTTTTTAAAAAAATGGAAATTTTGACATATTGCATTTCTTAGATATGCTATATAGATAACCTCCTGGGTTATCTACCATTTTTAACCCAGAGATTTCATTGATGCTGGGCTGTAAAATGCCAGCAGAGGGCAGCAGAGTGCCAGGCAGCTGGTCTGTGGAAGCTAAGGCACACAGCAGGCAGGAACCATTTTAGGAGAGGTTCCCAGGCCTGTACCCCTTCTTGGAGGGCGTCAAGAATCCTGATGCTATTTAGACAGGGGCCATAAGATTAGACTAGGAGGAGGAGCCATCAGATTATTCTAGGAGCAGGTAGAGGTCATGGGGGTGCTATAGCATATGTATCATCTCCTACAAGCCCCAAGGAGTTAGTCTGGAAACTGGGAAAGGTCTAGGACAAAAATGGCACAGCAACAGCCAGGCGCACTGCTCTAGTGACAACCCCCATCGTAGGAAAGAAGGCTTTGGGGTTCGTAAATTGCGTTAGGTTGAAAGGATTTCACGGGACTATCAAAGGCGCCCTTCAAGCGCATTGTAGCTGCTGGGCTTGGTGATACGTGAGGTAATCACTGAGGGCTGTTTCACGGGATCGTCGGACACAAAGGGAGACACTAAGCATACGAATGTGGACAGAGTAGATACAAGTCACACAATAGGCACAGGGAGGTGAGAAGGGAGACAAAATACCTGCTCTGGAGCCCCATAGGAGGTGCTGTAGAGTTCTGGTAGGCCTTTAATCCCAGCACTTGGAAGGTGAGAAGGGAGACAAAATACCTACTCTGGAGCCCCATAGGAGGCGCTGTAGAGTTCTGATAGGAAGATCTCTAAAAGCTCCTGTGTTGAAGGTTTGGCTCCCAGCAGGCCGGTTCAGTCCTTGAGATGCTGAATGAACCAAAGAGGCTCAGTCTTTGATGAGGATTAGGAGCGGCCAGTGGTTAAAGAATGCGGATCACTGGGTGGGGGTACCTTCGCAGGGCCTCTGGCTCTGGCCCTTTTTTGTCTGGTTTTGTGCTTCCTGGCTGCCCTGGAGAGGCATAGCTCTGCTTCGCCAGTCTCCTGCTTCCACAATGCCCTGCCTCTCCTCAGTCCCAAAGCAAGGTCAGGCTGGTTGTGGGCAGAAGCCTCTGAAACCCTGAGCCCAGAGTCTGGCTGACTATGGGCTAAAGGGGTTCAGCTGAATCCTGATACCTCATGTTGTTTTTGGTGAAAAATCTGACAAACACAGAGCCTGGGGCAATCCTGCTTGCTCACTGTGGAGTGGGTGGGGGCACAGCTAAAAATACGAATTGTTCCTAGGGAGGAGTGGGCAGTCAGAAGAGATTTCCAAGATGTGGTTCTAAGTCCTGACAACTAAGGATAAAGGGGCCAAGGGAGCTTGCTAAAGACATTTATTTGGAAGAGCCTTGTGTGGTGGTGTGGGAGAGCCCTGTACAGTGGCTCATCCCTGCAGTACCCATTGCTGTTTGGCTAGCGACTGGAAGGAAAGTTATACCTTACAGCAGGACCACAGAGATCACATGGGAAAGTTTACTGCGGGGAGGGGGAGCGGAGGGGAGAAAGAGAGACCAGCCTTTGGGATTGAGGGGCTGCAGGAGAAAGAGAGAGTCTTTTAGGAATGGATTTAGCGCACGTGCACACGGAGTGGCTGCAGCCAACATGTACCCTGTCAGGATCCCGAGAGCGGGTCACTGGAATGGCTGAATCCTAACAAGCGCATGCGTACAAAGAGGGCTTTTACTGGCTGCAGTTGAGAACCCTGAGGGCACACCAGCGTAATGCCTGAATGCCAACAATATCAGGACTCAGGAAACTGAGGCAGGATGACTATGAATCTGAGGCACGCCTGCACTACAGTGTGGCACTCTGTTCCAAAGGAAGACAGAATAAGACAGCACAAGTGTATGGAAAAAGGATTTACGAGTGGTAAAATTAAGAGATCTCCCCAGAGAATAGGTTCTGAATTGTACCCAGCATGCCTTGAGTCCTTGGGAAGAATGAGCGTGGGCTATCTGTGTTTATTCCACACATACAGAAAAGGCAATCTGCTGGCCGAAAAGGTGGCCACTGCCTGACTAGTGGGTGAGACAGAGGTCTTCAAATTTTACTTGTCAGTCATTTGAAGGAAACTTATTATTTTTTTTCCTGCTAGGTGGATAGTACCAGACACTTTCAAGTCATCTTGTTTGTCTGTTTTTCGAGAATGAGTTTCTTATAGTCCTGGTCATCCCGGAACTCACTCTGTAGACCAGGCAGGCCTCGGACTCACAGAGATCCTTCTGCCTCTGCCTCCCGAATGCTGGGATGAAAGGCCTGCGCATTGCCTGGCAACTTTCAAGTCATCTTGTCTTTGAACTATTTAAATAAAATTACGCAGCCCTGAGAATAGCAAAACACAGGTACGTTTCTGTGGAGTAGTGATTCCTGAAAGCACGGTGCGTAAGAAGGTCTGCTGAGAGCCAGGGTTGCATGCTGGGCATCCAGAGTCCTGAGCTTGCCTGTTTGAGAATTGGCTTTTCCTGTGAGTTCTTAAGAGAAACCAAGGTTGCCGGTCAAGGGACCACATTGAGAGCCACTGTGATAAAAGCAGGCATCCCACGGTGATGCTTACTTTCTGCTTACTCATAGGCTTTCACCGTGTGCATGGAATCACTGGACAGCGTTCAAAGTACTCACTGATGCCTGCAGGCCTTCCCCAGGTTTGTATGACTGCCTTGGCAAGTCGACTGGGTGGGTGTCAATGGATTCCTAAATCTTTAAGAAGCTATAATTGAATGCCTTTAGCTGTCTGGGCCATCTGCTGATTCCGGCCAGTCTGTCACATTTCCGGAGAGGCTAAGAAACTGTGGAGTCAGTATCATGAGTCACCCTGCTGATGTTGAAAACTTTTTGAGGGTCAGCATAATTAAAAGCATCATATTAGGATTTAAGCTCCACAGTGAGGGACGGCTCATGGGTGACCCCATAGGCCAATGACTTGGCAGGAAAGTACAAAAATGGCTGAGACTTTGAGGGGATGTATTAACTTTCCAGAGCAAAGAGAAAACTGAAGCTTAATAAATTGACAGCATAATAAAGCACTCTTAAAATTTTTGTATGTTTGTTTGTTTGTTTGGATTTTCAAGCTCTTGTAGACCAGGTTGGACTCGAACTCACAGAGAGATCTGCCTGCCTCTGCCTCCCGAGTGCTGGGATTAAAGGCGTGTGCCACCATCGCCTGGTTAGGTTTTTTTTTTTAAATGGTAGCTTACTTTCTCTCTTGTAAGACTATTATTATGCCCACTATCTAGAAATGTTTTTAAAATGCCCTATTCTGGGTTTTGCAGATGGCTCACTGGTTAAGAGCCCTTGCTGCTCCTGCAGAAGACCCCAGGTCGGTTTCCTGCACCCACAGCAATTCACAATCACTTGCAACGCCAGCTCCAGAGGATCTGCTGCCATCTTTAAGCTTCCCTAAACACCTGCATTCCTACACACACACACACACACCCTCATAACTCTCTTTAAAAGTCTCTTCATGGCCCTATTCATAGCATGCTGAAATTCTTAGTTTCACTTTATAAGGTGTGAAAACCAAGGCATATGTGCTTGGTTGATGCCCACGGGAGGCCTCCCCCTCTCTGAATGGAGATGGAGAAGGAGTGGATGTGGGTGTAGAGGGGAGACAGGAGAGTAGAGGGGAGGTGTGGGGGAAGGGTAGTGAAAAGGGGGGTAAACTGCAGTTGAGATGTAAAGGAAATGGAAAATTTTTATTAAATAAAAGACAAAAGAAAACTGAAGCAGAGAGGATTTTAAGTCATTTACTTTAAGCCACACAACTGCGCACTGGGCAAAGAAGTATTTAAACTCCGAGACTCTGTCCATCAGTCCAAGTGGAACAATACAGCCACCCACTGCAACATAACGCTACTTATTGCTTACACACGTGTGTGCCCACACACTCATTTGGAAGCATAAAGAAATTGCAGTTCCGAGGTGTTCGAAATACCTTCAGGAATCTGTTTCTCATTAAGTTCTTAGACCCATGATTACACAGGACAGCTGTGCAGCAGCCACCAGGAGGGACGTATAACGGGGCACTCTTGTGGCATCTGGCGGCAGTGGCATCCCTGGAGTTGGCATTGTGGCAGATGCACATCCCACCTCTGATCCACAACCTTGGTGATGTCACTGACCATGTATTCTCACGTGCCCCTGATTCTGTTCAGGAAGTCAACTGCTCAAGAACTGGGCTGAAACTGAGCACAGGTTTCCACAATGAAACATCCTGGGAGCTGAGGCCCTGGGAGCTTCTTTCCCGTACTCCTGCTGTGCAGAAGGGAGACCAAGGTCCTATGACCAGTGAACAAGACCTGTTGGCATTCCCGCAAGCCAAGTTACAGAGGGCAGGTGTGTTAGATTTCCACTGCGGGAGGCTGCGCCTGCCTTCAAGGTGCAGAAGGGAGGAAATGCAGCATAGATGGCTTAGCAGCACACACTTGGCTCTCTGGCAAGTCAGCAGAGCTCAGCACTCTTGGGCTTGGATTCTCTCTCCTCTCCTGCCCTCTGGTGGCACTTCTGAATACACAGTCTCTCAGTTCTCTAAGCCCAACAGCCATTTCCACACTTAGGGTCGAGGTCATTGCTGCACAGGGAACACTCGGTCACTTGCTTAGCAGTGTCTTTTATTTGATGTTTAGAAGAGAACAATGGGCTTGCAATTCTTTTCTGACCCAAGCATTTAATTTCTGCTACGTAATTCATTTCCTAAACTTCATTATGTGATGTTAAAACAGTACCACCATGGAATACAGACAGAATATAAATTTTATCTAGCATGGAAAATAAAGACAGGTAATCCTATTAACCTGGGTATATATTTAAAATATGACTCATTAGTTGCTTTGGTAGCAAGCACTGAATGAAAACAAACAAACAACAACCAGTGAGCTTTGGAGATCTCTTGAAATGACCTCTGAATGTGCAGATTCTGAGCAATGGGCGAGCGTCCTCAGGTAGCATAGCATGGCATTTGGAACTAGTGAAACCCAAACACTACCACAGGCAGGGCTGCTCTCTGCTGCATCATTTCAGTGGTCAACAACTTCCCCACTTTATTGTATGCTGTGGGTTTGTATAAAATCCCAGGTCTGGGGCTTCTCTGCAGAATCAAGTAATCCCGGCTCATCCTCTTCTCTTCCTCAGTTTCCAGCTCCCCTAAAAATCATTGTGTCTACTGTACTGCCTCCCTGAGGTCCTGAAAAGAACTCATTTCTCCTCTGCAAGTCTAATCTGCCAAATATTTGCCCTGAGCTCAGGGTAACCCTACCAAGCAGCAACGAAGCACCTCATTATGCAAAAGTCAAATGTAAAATGACCAGCAACAAAATGAGACTTCAGATCAGCACAACACATCTCCAAACCACATTGATAATTACAAGTTGAAACAGAACAGAAAAATAAACTTTTCTCAGTGGCAAAGTTAACCGAGTATTCAAATGTCTACCTGTCGTTAGGGTTTATTTTCAATGCAAAGGAGAGATGAGCCCAGTTGGCCGATCAAATGATGTGGACCATATGTTTAAAATTCTCAGTTGCAAATGATTTTAAATATTGCTAATGTTAGTCACAAATGTAGGGGAAATCCTTGAAAATGGCTAGTTGACAAGAGAGACACATTTGATTTGTTGATTCAAAGGGCAACAGTCAGGAAAGCATTGCTTGCTCTTAGCTGAACTACCTCTGTTCTCTTTCCAGTCCTATTTATAAGATCCTTAGGGGTTGGATGAAAAGCAATGAAGGATCTTGAGGCTCCTTGTGAAACTGAATCAATCAAGGTGTGTTGTTTTGCTGGTTACCCTGGATTTTCACAAAGCTTTAGTCCAGACATTTGTGACTGACTTTTTTAGCAGAAAAAGCTTTGTTATTCTGACAGGAAGCCACCCGTTTTCTGTTCCAAAATATGATAGACTTGTATAATGAGGAAAGACCAAAAAAATCATCTGCCCTATGACAGAAATCTAAGGGACAGAGAAGGGTTTTGATGAGCTCAAGGGCAGAGCTAGGGAGAGAGAAGCTTAAATCCTAGATTTCTGGTCTTTTCCTGCCAGTACATTGGCTTACAGCGTTAAAGACCTTCCAGGCATAATCAGAATGGGAATGTCATCAGGTGTGTGAAAATTAAGTCAACATCCTTCAGCAGCACCTTTGAATGTGGTCACTTTGCATGGAGCCCCTTGTGTGGGGTGGGTGGGCACACTTACTTTTCTGCACAGCCTGTTCATGTCTTTAACAGTCCTGAGAGCTCAGCGGAAGAAGTCTCCATCAGGAATCTTCCTTTCTGAAGGTGTCTGTCCATTCTAGCTGCTGTGACAAAGTGCTGGGTAGTTTATGAAGACAGAGATGTATTTCTTACAGGTCTGCTCCTGGAGATGTCTAGAGTCCTGACTGACTCAGTGTCTAGGGAGGACAAACCCTATGATCACAGATGACATCCTAGGCTTTGTCGTCACACGGCACAGGAGGCATATGAGCTCCCTTAGGTCTGTCTTGCAAAGACTCTTTGAGAGTTCTGATCTTATGAACAAACACTCTCCAAAGGCCCCCTTTTAATATCATCCCTGGGGACTGGGATTTCAGTAGACGAGTTTGGGGTAAGGGACCCACACAAAGCTTCCAACAATAACAGAGGTCTACTTGATGTTTTGGTCTGCACAGTGTTAGATTCATAATCCCTGACACTGAGGGGGATGAATTCCCAGTCATGGTAGACCCCAAAGCTCTATGCTGGGGCCCAGGTTGACAGAAGCATCCTGTAGACCATCAGCAATGTATATGGGCTTGGGCTCACACAGGATGGGAAGAGCCCCAGTATGGCCAGTGCCACCATGGATAATGCATGAAACTAGCCATGTGCTCTTTTTATATCTTTCCACTTTTCCTTTGAAAAATTGCTTTAAAAAGCAAATACAATAACAGTAGTAACAGCGAAAACTAAAAGTGTAGTATTAGGGCTGACGAGAGGGGGGACGGAGTAAGGAAGGGGGTCGGGGAAGCAATGGAAGAGGTGACTTCAGTAGCAGCATGGTCTATGACGATGCCATAAGGAACCCCTTTACCTCGTACCGTCGACATATGTGCACAGATTTTAATTGCCCTCTTCACCTGATGGCCAGACCAAATACAAGCGCAGATTCTGCCAGTCTCTGGGCTGTGGTCTGAGCTGAGACAGTGTGAGGATTCAGCTCATTCTGTCCTTGAGAATCACCATGGCCTTGGTTTTCCACTGGGTGATTTGACACCACACTCAGAAATGATATTTTAAAAAATAAGGCATTAAATCACTGGCCCACTTTCTGATGAGCTTCTTGTTTTTCAGCGCTTACCTTTGCCTTCTAGATGTGAATTCAATGCACTTGGAAGCAGAAAGTCATCCTTCAGAGACTGCACACAGCTCAGTCAGATACATTTGCTCATAAAAACTTCTGGCTTTTCAATAAGCAATGAGCCAGAGATAGGTATAATCCTGGTGCCTGTCATGAGCAGCGGTCATATAAAAGCCCCTCCAGCCATCCAGCTTTAGGTCTATGTACAATATAGCTTTTGTTCAGCAGTTTTATTTTAATCTGAATGTGCAGAGACTTTCAGCAACTCTTCTTTATGGGCCGCATGCCACATAATGTTGACAAACCAGCTTTTTATTGGCGCATAAAAGCCTTTCTAGTCAAACAAGCCGGCGCTGCTCTCTATTTTTCGTCTCAATATGAATATGAGTCATGCGCTTTCTGGTTCAGATTTTTGAAATCTCAGAGTGGGTTATCTTGTATTTTTTTTTTACAGAGTTCTGTGTTTAAGTATGACATCGATCCCTACCTTCAAAAACACTGTAAGTCATCACCTACTTACAATGACTGAGTCTTGAGGCTCACAGGTCTCTAGCGGGGCCAGGTGCCTCATATCAAACTGCACAGAGTCCGCCACACTGGAGGGGACGTCCACCAGTTCTCCGACAACCTAACGCCAGCTGAGGAGCTGCTTCTTTTCTGCTCAGTGAGCCTGTGCGATGTTGGCTTTACAGTTATAAGGTGACACCAAGAAGCCTGCAACCAGGACTTACCCAGGGAGCGTTAGAGGATCATCAGGGGTGATGATGGGAGGTTGGTGAAGGGATCAGGCCAGGCGATGTTAGTGGTAGAAATATTTATGCTTCATAATCCCCAATCATCTCAGGGGACCCTTCCATGTCTACATTCCAAGGCAAAATCAGTGCTCCTTCTGTCTGAACTTCCCCATAAGCTATCGCAATATCCATTGTCATTTTGTGACTGATGCAGTGTGCTGCCCTTCAGTGGTCACAGAGACATTTGAATAGGGTAGTCTCCAATCCTGGACCTGGGCAGCCTTCTGCCTGCCTGACCCCTGGCTGCTTCCTGCCTCTCCCTTCTGTTCCAATCACCCGCTGTGCTCTTCAGTGGACTTTTGCCTCCCACCTCCCACATTTTACCACACTACAGCTCCGTGCTCTGAACCCCATGAAATACACCTGGAAAACCACATTGCACATGACTATGCACAATTTATTTCAAACACATTTACACAGTGGTAGTTACTGACAAAACCTGTAAGAAGAGAAAGAGCCTGTAATTATTTCATCTGGTGGAAGTATTGTTCACAGAATTACACATAAACAGGAGAGTTATGTACTGGGCTTAGACCTAATGAGACGCAGGTCAACCAGGGGCTGCCTCACTTTCCCCCTTCCTTCAGCCAAGGCCTTTGGGGTACCCTGCAGATAGGATCTAGCCTCTGTTCCTCCAAAGTCCTATCCATCCTCATCTTAGAATTCCAGTGTAAGCTCACCCTGTCAAAAATGGAGATTCCTTTACCAGTATTTTCCACTTCAGCAATATTTCCCCTTTCTCCGCAGCGCTGAATGCAATTCTTCAAGTACTGTGATTTTTTTAACAGTGTGATTTCATAATTACTCTTTCCCTTCCTTTCTTCCTCCTTCCTTCCTTCCTCCCTCTCTCCCTCCTTCCCTTCCTTCCTTCCTTCCTTCCTTCCTTCCTTCCTTTCCTTCTTTCTTTCTTTCTTTCTTTGTTTTCCATGCTGGAGACAGAACTCCCAGGCCTCACACATGTTAGACAAGCTTTCTATGTTCCCAGCTCATAAGTATTGTTTTATGATCTCTTGTTTAGCCACTAAAGGGTTTCTTTATTATAACAGTGGCTCACTGGGCAGGGAAGGAGGCTTTGCTCTCCCTGTCTATTGCTAAGTCACAGGTACCGAATGCAGCTCTGGGCACAATAAAACCTTGCTGAACAGGTGCCGACAATGCCTAATGCCATTTAAACACCATAGTAGAGCATTTCCTTGGTTGAGAAATTGATTCATGCTGCTGTTGAAAGAAAAACTAAGGTTACCATCTTGATTTGAGTAAGAATGCCCCCTCATAGGCTCCTATATTTGAATGAGTAGCCACCAGGGAGTGGCACTGTTTGAAAGGATCACAAGGATTAGGAGGTGTGACCTTGTTGGGTAGGAAGTGTACCACATTAAGAATTCAAAAGCCCACGCTAGGCCTAGACCCCTCCCTCTGCTTACAGATCAGGAAGTAGCTTATTCTCCAGCACCATACCAGTGTGCGACTGTGCTCCCTGCCATGATGACAATGGATGAAGCCTCTGAGACTGAAACAAGCTGCTGATTAAAGACTCTCTTTTATAGGAGCTACCATGGTCATGGTGTCTCTTCACAGCAACGGAACAGTGACTCAGACAGTTGTGACAGAGCAGAGAAGACAAGAGAAGCCGAGATGACTGGCTACAGACAAGTTCATGAAGACAAAGTTCCCTTGCCACATTTCTGCATTCTCCTTTCTAGTCAGGCCACAGAAATCTGCTATTGGGTTGATTTTCCTTCATCCAGGCTGCTAAAACAAAACACATTTGGGCTTGATAGACCCCAGGAATTTATGTCTCACAGTTAGGAAGTCCAAGATCAAGTTGGCCATGGAACCCCACTAGGGCTCACTTCCTCACTCCTGCATGGTGATCACCTTGTAGCTCGGCTCACATAGGGCAGAAGGAACAGGGGCTGCCACAGAGGCGTCTTCCATAAGGGAACTTTCTCAGTACTGTGGTTTCCATCATTGTTAGATGATTATCCTTTGGAAGCTTCCTGCTAGTGAGGGCTCAAAATTCAGTGCAGTTTTGTGGAGACTGACATACCCTGGACAAACAGCGCAAGGACAGGCTTTAAAGTCAGCAAAACGCTACAAGAACAATACTGTAGTTCCAATTGGAGTGTTGCTCCGTGAGTGTGGCATCCGTGGGATTTATGTATGTTTTCATGTGATCACGTCTCCCTAAGAAGCAGGTCAGACACATGGAACAGCCCTGTTATCACACAGCTCAAAGGCTAAGGCTGAAGGATGGAGAGTTGGAGGCCAGGTGGGACTACCAAGAGAGGCTGCCTCCGAAACGGGTAAGGAAAGAGGCCTGGATTTGAGTGGGAAAGCTGTTTGCCGGACTGAGAACATTTTCAGCCCTTGCCCCACATAAAGCACTCACCCAGCTTTTTCTTCCGCGTGGTCCGCGTGGATGTGCCGCCGTTCTTCCTGCCTTTTTCTGAACATCTTTCCTGGATGCCCTGCTCTGTCTACCCATATCACGCAAGGCTGTCCCCACTTGTAGCACCGTGAGGTAAACCGTGAAGCTCTGCTTGCCACCAGCCACGTGTGAAGGAACGCAGAAATGAAATGTTCACAAATCCTGCGGTGAGGGCTAGCGCCACCCTCGGGGAGACGGTCATTCATTTCTTTCCTCATGGCTGATTTTATCATTCAGTGTGATCTCTTTAAGGAGCAGAGCATTGACTGCCCCTCCAGGTCCAGCTGCAGTGGATCTTTACTTAATGACCACAGCCGTGGCAAAGGAAGCGAGAATGCCTAACACACAGGAGACACACATTTAACTGCTCTGTAGTATGACTGACAGGCCTCTTTGGAAGACTTTGACACAACTCTGACTCTACTGCATGCAATACAAATTGAGTAATTGGGACCTGGTGTCATGGAATATTTACATTATATGGAATAGTACATTATATTATATGGAATATTTTCTGGGTTTTTTTTTCTGTGTTAAACAAGGGTTCTCTGATTATTGACTGGAAGCTCATGAGCTTCACCTTACCAGACACTGAGATCATTTAACTCACTGGCCTGAAGGCTGTGTTCCTCAGCTTCATGACATGACATTCACCATGCTGGGCTGATACTTTTTGTGAAAACAATCTTCTTGCATGGGACTGTCCATCTCTGCTGTGAGGGTCTGTCATCAAGACAGAAGTGTGTGGGCAGCTTGTCTCAAGCTGTGATTTCGGTCCCAAGACATTCTGTGAGGATCACAGGACTTCCTGACCTGGCTGCCACTTCTCTTTTGGAACTGGATTTGCTTAAGGCAACCACCTTCCTGCCCTTTCCTAGGGCTCCGGTCACCTAGAAACTGGTCAGAATAGGAGAGCAAAGGCCTTGTCCTAATTGGGGATAGCCCTGGGCAGCTCTGGAGCTCAATGTGGGGTCCCCAGGGATCCATTTCAGCCTCACTTCTGCCACACACTCTTGTTTCTCCTTTAATCTCCATGGCTGCTGATCTCATGAACATTTCTTACATAAATGTCTCCTGTATGCTCGCAGTCTGTTTCCTGAAAAATGTATCCTTTGGTTACCCTCTGCTACGAACTGAATTTCCCTACCTCTGTTCATACATCGAAGTCCCCAACTCTTGTCTGACTGTTGTTTTAAAATTACTGTATTTTAAAGATGGACTGCCCTCGAGCATGTGACCTCTTTCCCTCCCACATGCTAGAGATGCGTGATAATATTTGGAGAAAACCCTTTGGGGAGGTAAGGTAGATTAGATGACTTCATAAAAGTAGGGTTCTGAGGGGTGGCCTCCTTAAAAGAAGAGAGACGAAGAACAGACACACAGAGGAACCACCTGCCTGCAAACCAGAGAAGACAGCCTCTGCGGGCCCTGAGCAGGGTGGTCCTGACCCTCTGCCTCCCGGCTCCAGGTTAAAGGGAATGCATCTCTGGGGATCCTTCCTCCGTGTTACTGCCTCATGTGACCCACACTGACCCTGTCTCCCTTTGCATAGTCTTCAAGCTTGGAGAGCGGTCTAAGATTAGAGCACAGGTACACCTTCTGCCTTATTTTACTTTCATTGGTTAAACTATTTATTGAGACTTGACTGAATAAAGTCCACAGCTGATAAGTGGAGAGGAGCGTCAATGGAGTTTCCTGGAAGCATCGGAAACGTGACACTGAGGCCAAACAGCACAGCTGTCTTTTCTTCTCAATGCATGCTATGCTCTCTTCTGTTTCTCAAATTGAAGGTGCAAGTTTATATGTTTTCTTCTTTTCTTGAAGGAAAAAACTATTGAAAATATTAACTTTAAAATCTCCTTTTCTGTCTATTTTTATCTGGATTCGGTTCCTCCATCATTTGCGTTTTCACTTATTTCATGTTTTCCTTTCTATCTAGTAAGTTTCAGAGCATCGATTTTAGATTGTCCTCATTTCTGAAATTAGCATTTATCACAGCAAAGCCGTCTGGAAGCACAGCTTTAAGTACGTCCCCTATATTCAATATATGACATTTTAATTGTATTTAATTAGACACACTTTGAATTTTCCTTGCAATTTTCTTTTCTCTGACATAAGGTTTATTTAGAAATCCATGGGTTAGTGTCGCTTATTTGTGATTTTTCTAGAAATCTTGTTATTCACATCTAAGCTAATTTTATTTTTCTCTGAGAGCAATCAGAATCACAATTTTAAAGATTTTTTGTTTGTTTCTAATTGTGTGTGTGTGTGTGTGTGTGTGTGCATTTCCAGGTAATTCTTATCCTTGTTTGGCTGAGAAAAGGTTTAATCTTTGCTGTTATGATAGAATCATCTAATTCTTACTTTATTCTGTCAATATTGACTTCATGCATTTTGATTTTGACTTGGGGATTTGTATGCTTGTTTTTTGCAGCTTTCTGGGGAGATTGATTTTCTATCATTTTTCTTCTTGCCAGGAAGTTTTATTGATCTGATATTAACAGAATCAGTTCAGCTTTCTTATATTTTATTTAATTTTCCATCCTTTTTCCTTTCTACCTAGCACACAGTTGAGTCACCATGCTATTACATTTCTTCCCTCTTTGTACCAGAACTTTCTCCTTTCGTATTTAAAATTAATCGTAGACCTAGTGTTATGGTTTTTGACTCTTTAAGAGGCAAGCCACGCCCACTCCCA
>LOJH01015105.1:26077-38125 GCA_001685095.1 Ellobius talpinus | reverse complement strand
ACAATTTGTGTGTTGTTATTTCGGGGTATAAGCTAGCTGTGCAGGAGCCGGGCAAGACGAAAAGCAGGCCTGCTCTCCTTTCACTACAGTTAAATGACAAAACAAATGTCACATCCTCAAGACCAGGGCCTCAAATGCATACTGTGCTCTGTCTGAACTATTAGTATTATTCTTGCATTTTTAACCGTAATTATTTATTGACTCACCGAAATTCTCTCCTCCCCAGATGTCCATCTGGGCATCGTACTTTCCCAAGTGATTAAACCAGGACTTGTCAATCACGAAGATTCCTCCAGCTATAACGGGTGTCCTGGGGTGTGGGGGGCAGGGGCAGAGAGTGAAGTGCAATCATGAAACCTAGAAACCAGGAACCTCTCTTCTGGCCCCAGCTTCCTACCTGCAAAGTCCCTGGGACAGGAGGCCTGGCCATCTCTCAGAGCCCTTACAACTATTCCCATGATCTCCTTCCTCTCTGTCCCTACAGGCGGGTCTGATGGCCCCGACAGAGTCAGCACCTAGACTAGGCACCCTTGGGAGCCCTGGGGATGATACACCCTCCCAAGAGCCTCCCAGGCTCCTGATGCAGGAAGGAGGGGGCTCTTCAGAGGTCAAGCAGCCTGACCTGATGGGCTTGGTGGGGTCTGTCCGGGTCATCTTCTGCTCCAGTGGGATCTGTTCCCACTTGAAATGCAGACTCCAGTCGAATCCTACGGGCAAAGCAAGGTGAGGGTGGGTTCAGGGAAGAGCCTGTTGAGGGCTCTGGACCTTACCTTCCACCCTTCTGTCTCTTTTGGTCAGAGCAGGGTGGTATAAGCTACTGTTCTATTACTCTCATGAAGACCTGTGCCTACCACACATGCTGCCCACCTACTGATAACACAAATACCACAAAGTGTATGATGTGTGCACAGAGATCCGCAGTGATAAAAATGAAGTCAGACAAGGTGTCCATATCATATTAAGGTCAGTTGGCGCGGCTCGCCCACAGGTTGGTTTTTTGACTAGAGGTCTGAATGAAGGTGACAATCCATACAGACATCTGGGGAAAGGGAATTCCAGATGGGGGCAGCAGCAACTGGGTGGTGTTTTGAACAAGAATGAAGTCAGTGGGCTTCTATATCTGAATGCTTGGTTCCTAGCTGGGACTGTTTGGTAAAGATTAGGAGGTGCAGCCTTGCTGGAGGAAGTGTTTCACTTTGGGTAGGCTCTGAGGTTTTAAAAGTCCATGCCAGGCCCAGTTAGCTTCGTCTGCCTCTTGTTTGTAGATCAGTTGTAAACTCTCAGCTACTGCTCCAGCACCATACCTGCCTGCCTGCCTGCTGCCCTGCTTCCCACCATGATGGTTATGGACTCATCCTCTCGAAACACAGGTCCCAAATTAAATGCTTTCTTTTATACGTGGTTTTGGTCATGAGCTATTGTCACAGCAATTGAAAAGTAACTAAAGCAAAGAACAAAGGCCCTGAGGTGACTTCTCAGAGGGGAAACTGCTGGCTTCCCTTAAACTCCTGCCCAACTCCAAGGTCTAACTCCTGGTTGGGTCCACTTAGTGGGTAACCATGTCCTAAAGAAGAACTGCCCCTCTTGTCCGTTAGCTCCCAGTAACAGACACTCCAGAGCAGGGGCATCCAACAGAACTTTCTGTAATGACAGACATGATTTATATCTATATGGTTCAGTGGGGTCACCGAAACCTTGTGTGGCTGCCAAAGCTTCATGTGGGTTAAACACTTGATATGTAGCCAGGACATCTAAAGAATTTAAGTGTAAATCTTATTTAATTTTAATTAATTTAAAGAGCCACATGTGGCTACTGTCATCTGGATTGGACAGCCCAGTGCCAGGGTTCATAGCTGTCCAAAGGGATAATAATCATTGGATAATCACCAAGCCAAGCCATATGCACCATAGAAAAGTGTCCAGCAGGGGCTAGAGCAGAGCTTCTGAACCTTCCTAAGACTTCCTAATACTTGAATACTGTTCCTTATGCTGTGGTGACCCCAACCATAAAATGGTTTTCATTGCTACTTTATAACTGTAATTTTGCTACGGTTACAAATTGTAATGTAAAGATCTGACATGTGATCCCAGAGGGGCTGCGACCCACAGATTGAGAACCACTGGGCTAGAGAGATGGTTCAGCAGTTAGGAGCATTTGAGGCTCTTCAGAGGACCCGGGTTCCATTCCCAACATGCACACGGTGGTTCCCAACCACTGGTAACTCCAGTTTCAGAGATTCGGATGCCCTCCTCTGGCCTCTGTGGACATTGCATGCACATGGGTATACATGCACACGCATAAAATATAAATAAATGAATTAATATTTTAAAAACCAGTCCAGGAGTTACATGGAGAAAAAAAACCAACATGAGGTTAATTTGAATAAAATGGTCTTAAGACAGTCCGTCTAAAACATTTCAGCATGCAATCCAAACAGAACACCGGAGAGATCGTTTGCATTTGTGCACACTGAAGTCCTAACCACTGCTGAGGGCTTTATATACTTAACAGCCCATAGCTAATCTGACCAGCTGCTCCAAGGCTCACTGGCAAGTGTGGTGAGCAGCTGCTGTGACCGCCTGGGGGCTGTGTGCTAAGAATTCAGGCAAGGCCACAGGCTCTTGCTCTTCCTGTCCAGACAACGTCTGCTCTCCAGCAAGACTCCCCTGGGCCTGTGGCCAAGCTCTCTGTGCCAGCAGCCCTGGGGAGGGGAGGGAATGATGAATGACTGGCTAGCCCCACCTCTGACTGTGTGAAGCACTTCCAACCCAGGCCTTTCCTTGTCCCTCCTCATTTTCCCTCTGTGGGGAAGGATTGGCAGTGTGAGACTTGGGAGAGCACTTGAACCAGGGCTTTCGCCTGCCTCCTTCCAAGCCTGGATGCCCTCTCTGAGGAGCAGGACCTACCTCCTCGAAGATCTGCAGATGCTGCTAAGTAGGCGAAATTGTCCAGGCTGATGACGTCAATGATGGGGCTCACCACACGGGTGTGGTCCTGGAAGAGGAGGATGAGAGGTGTAAGGTCAGGGACTTCTGCACCAAGAGGCCTGGCTGCATGCTCTGAAGAGGGACCTCTGAAACACAGGGTGTCACAGCCTCCCCAGGCTCTTGGAAGATCCCAGAAGCTGGACTAGATCACCACACACACCACGTTGCAGGCACAGTGCTACTCCCCCAGCCTCTTCCTCTTGTGTCATTTTGAGCCCTTCTGGGATGTCACCTGCTCTGTGATGACTTCCCCAACTGCTTGAAGGATGCTTTCCTCTCCCCATCATGGTCTAGATGGGACAGCAGCTTAGTGGCTGCACAGACTGCCTCTTCGGCTGCAGTTCGGGCTCTTCTGCTCACTGTTATTCACCTCTCTACCTTCTGGAGTTGAGTCTCCCCAAAGGGGCACCGACAGCATAGAGCCAGGGACTTTATGGTTCCACTTTAAAGTCAGTCACCTCCCAGGACACAAATCCAATTTCATTTTTTAAAAAATATACAAACATTTTTTAATTAATTAATTTTTTAATGTGCATTGGTGTTTTGCCATGGGTGTTGGGTTCCCTGAAGCTGGAATTACAGACAGTTGTTAGCTGCCATGTGGGTGCTGGGAATTGAACCCAGGTCCTCTGGAAGAACAACCAGTGCTCTTAACCACTGAACCATCTCTCCAACTCCCTACAAATCCAATTTCAAAACATCAGTGTATAATACAAACCTCCATGATTTCTTGAGTGGGGGATAAATAATATTGTACACCTCAGGGAACACCTAATCCCACTTGGTAGGCCCTTTTAGCACTCCATCGAGGGACACAGATTAGAGCCTCCCCGCTTTTGACTCTAATTCCCTCTTATCAGAACCAGATGTGATGATACACACTCATTTAATCCGGCACTCAGAAGGCTGAGGCAGAGGATGGTGTGTTTGTCAACGAAAGCCTAGGCTATCTAGTGAGACAACAATAACAAAACCACTCTTTAAAGAAGTCTCTTAGAGGGGCTAGAGAGATGGTTTCGTGGTTAGGAGTACTGGCTGCTCTACCAGAGGAGCAGGGTTTCAATTCCCAGCACCCACAGGGCAGCTCACAAGTGTTGGTAACTCTAATTCTAGAGGATCTGACACCTCACACAGACATACCTGCAAGCAAAACACCAATCAATGCTCATAAAATAAAAAATAAATTTAAAAATTCTCTTTACATATATTTTTATCTACCCACCTATCTACCTTCCTCCCTATTTATTTATGTGTATGCACGAGCATACCAGAGCATGAATGCAGAGGCCAAAAACTTTTTCCTCTTCTTCCTTCTCCCTCTTCCTTCTTCCTCTCACTATGTAGCCCAAGTTGGTCTGGACTCATGATCCTCCTGCCTCAGCTTCAAGAGTTTGGGGATTACAGGCACATGCCACCACACCCAGCTGGGGCTATCTCCCTCCTTCGGGTTGAGCTGTGACTGCCTCCTTCTTTTCTGCCATCCCATCCTGATGAACAGCAGGCATATGGCAGGAGCCTCCTGCTCCCTCTTCCTTCTTGAACTCGTCTATCCTGATTCTGTCTGGCTTCCCAGCCTGACCACAAAATCCCCCAGCCCAGGACCCTGTCTTTCTAGGGAGATGAGTGGCACCCCTCACAGTGAGAGCTTCTTGGCTCACCAAACTTCCATGCAGTGTGATTCTTACACCCGCAGCGGGGACAAATGTGATAATTATCCCCGTTTTCGGGTGAAGCGGCTGGGTCGGGTGGGGTCTCTCAGGGAAAGCAAACCCTGAGGCCTTCTACAGTGCTAGCCTAGTTCCTCAGATAGTGAGGGCTGGGAGCACCAAGGGCATCTCTGGAAGGGGCCCAGCTCCCACAGACGCGGCTCACCTCCATCACCCGCTGCAGCATGGGCTGTAGCCACTCCACGTTCACCTCACAGTGACTATCTAGAAAGGTGAGAACCGTGGCTCCTGCTACATCTGCTCCACGAACCCGGGAGCGGATCAGCCCTGCAAAAGGAAAGGAAAGGGGTTGAGCCAACAGCCTACCAGTGTCCCCCAAAGTCCCAGGACCCTCACTGCTTCAGGGGCTGAGGTTCTGAGCTATTGCAGCTGGCCACTTCTTCGTGCCTCCATTTGCTGTCCTCCCTGTCTTCCTCCCCTTCATGGTCCCCCAGTGACATTCCCCAAGTGCCCATGATGCTCTAGATACAGATGGGCAGTCAGGCTAAGCTAGTGGGACTGTAGCTTGGTGCTGATAGACCAGATGACAAAACCTTTGTGGTTCCCTCCAGCTGTGCAGCCAGATGTGACAGGGAGAGATGACTGAGCAGCCCTCGCTCTTTGAGTATTGTCGTCGTTTAATCTCTCTGAGCCTCACGGAGTTCCCTCCCTCCCTTCCTCCCTCTTTCCCTCCCTTTCTTTCCTTCCTTCTTTGCCCCTTTTTTCTCACTTTTCTTTCTTCAGTCCTGGAGATCAAACGTGGGGTCTTGTACATGATAGACAAACACTCTTCCACTGAGCTATATACCCACCCCTAAGCCTCAGTTTCTCACCTATAAGATTAAAAAACACCGTAACCCAGCCTGTCACTTCACACAGCAGAACAAGGGGAGTGTCTGGTACCAGAGAGACCAAGTGCATCAGGTTTTTCTCTCCCATCTCTGTTTCCTGATGGTTTCACTAGCTGCTTGCTAACCTGATTGCCTTGGCCCTTCTGCTGAGGGCTGGGTGGGGGAGGGTCTGTCTGCCAGGATAGTAGAGGCCCAGCTGGTTCTGCCCTGGTCAGAGCAACCACCCACGTCCTGTGAACTGTGGGAAGGGAAGGGCCTCATGCTGAAACCTCTGGATATAGGTCACTTTCTGGACAGACTTCCCTGGCCACACCTTTGCTCTTCACTCTGCCTATAACTAAGTGCCCATCTGCCCAAAGGGCCTACGTCCCGCCTTTCTACTTAAAGGTATGAGAAAAATATCTGTCCATAAATTTTCATTCACTGTTGGCAAAACCCCAGGACAACATGTCCCCAAGCCTGATAGTCCCTGTTGTACAGTGGCTGGAGAGACAGTTTGAAGGTTCCGTTCACCAATGTCCTCACGGCTCCTAGGCTGAAATGGCCTTTCTTCTATAATATCTATCACATATTTCTCTCACTCAAAACCTCTGTGGCTATCTGCCTTATCAATTCTAAGGGTGTTCTGGCTTTTCAAGGTCCTCTTTCATCGCAACCCACTGTCTACAGCTCCTGTTGACTAGGTGTGAGTTCTCACAGGAAGGAAGAACACCTAAAGGGGGACTAAAAGACCAGCCTTCGAGTATGTCACAGGCTGGAATCCCGGCTCCTCTATTCACCACCTTTGGCAATTATGGTATCTCAGCTCTCTGCAGGCAGAACAGGAACAATGGCTGTCACGACTACGTTGAGAGCATCAGCAAAGTCAATGCCTGCCACAACCCTCCAGGGAAGAGGGACTGCTAGCATCAATGTGTACCTGTCAGCTCCTGCCTCTGACTGCAGAGTGCTCGGCCTGCCAACCTGTCTCATGCGGTGCCTGCTATTCCTCCACAGACATCCCTCCTGCTCAACTTGCTCCCTCTCCTCCATCTTCACACTCTTTACAGTAGCATAAACGGCCTGTGACGAGGCTCATTCTGATCCCCTGGGCACACACTACTACACACTCCGAGGACACACACTCTGTGCTTGGGACTTCTCTTGTGTCCCCTAGATGGCTGGATGCTATACTGTGCCATCACGGATGCTCCAAAACACCCTTTGATCGGTCACGCCTTTTTCCTTCCCTTTGGCTTTCACAGGGCCTTCTACCACAAGGCTCTTGTTCATCCTGACAGCAGCAGTCTTGTAAGGCAGGAGAGTGCCAGCACTGTCCCATTTCTCAGAAGAGACAACTGAGGCAGCCAGGCAGGATTTAGGATAACATGGTGCCCATCGGGAGTGGGGAGACCACCATGACACAGTTCCAGGGCAGGAACCCGTATCCAGCACTCACCTTCCCGCCTGTCATTGCGAAGGCACTTGACCTTAGGGATCCTGGTCAGAAGCAAACAGTCTTCAGCTGAGGGCAAAGGGGAGTAAGGCAAGCGCATTTAGATACGGGCATCAGATCATACCGGCTGTCATGGCTGAAGGATAGCCCTGTCCCCACTCCTCGACCAGGTGAGGAGTAGGTGAGTGTCTATGAACCCAATTCTAGCCCAGCGGGTACCAGAGAGCACCTGCCATATTTAAGGGACTCTTTGTCCTATGAAAGTTGTAATTCTGAAGGATGCTGTGGATACTGTCCCAGGTGTGTATGTGTGTGTGTGTGTGCGCGTGCGTGCACACATGCATATCTATGTCTCTCTGTGTGTCTGTGTGTCTATGTGTCTGTGTATGTGTGTGTCTATCTGTGTCTGTGTGTGTATTGTCTGTGTGTATCTATGTCTCTCTGTGTGTCTGTATCGCTGTGTGTATACGTGTGTGCTGCTGTCTCTGTGTCTTGGTATATGTGTGTCTGTGTGTCTATGTCTGTGTCTGTGTGTGTGTCTGTGTATGTGTATCTATGTCTCTCTGTGTATCTATGTGTCTGTGTGTGTATGTGTGTCTATCTGTGTTTGTGTGTGTATCTATGTCTCTCTGTGTGTGTCTCTGTGTGTCTCTGTTTTTGTCTCTGTGTATGTGTATGTCTGCTGTCTCTGTGTCTCTGTGTGTGTATGTGTGTGTGTCTATGTCTGTGTCTTTGTGTGTGTCTGTGTGTCTATGTGTCTGTGTACATATGTGTGTGTCTATCTGCGTCTGTCTCTGTATGTGTATCTATGTCTCTCTGTGTGTCTGTGTCTCTGTGTGTGTATATGTGTGTTTGCTGTCTCTGTGTCTTGGTGTGTGTATGTGTGTGTGTCTATGTCTGTGTCTCTGTGTGTATTTTGTGACTATGTGTCTGTGTATCTCTGTGTCTGTGTGTGTGTGTGTGTGTCTGTGAAAGTCCACGTGCCCATGTGTGTAGGTGTAGAGTTCTCAGATGTCTTCCTCTTTGTCCTTGACCTTATTTTCTGAGACAGGCTTTCTCATTGAACTTGGAACTCACAATTTTGTAGACTGCCCAGACAGTGAGGCACCTACCACCCACCCATCTCATTCTCCTGAGCACTAGGTGACAGATGTACACTCTGGTGCTTGGCTTTTTACATGGGCGTTGCATTTTCAAACTCAGGTACTCAGGCTTAAACAGTGAGCACTTTGTCTACCAAGGCATCCCTCAGCCCCACAGGGTCAGGTTTTTTGTTTGTTTGTTTTATTTTTTAATGTCCTATCATGAGTGTATCTTTTGTTTGTTTGTTTGTTTGTTTGTTTTTGAGATGGGATTTCTCTGTGTAACAGTCCTAGCTGTCCTGGAACTAGTCCTTGTAGACCAAGCCGGCCTTGACCTCACAGAGATCCTCCTGTCTCTGCCTTCCGAGTGCTGGGATTAAAGGCGTGTGCCACCACTGCCCAGCATGAGTGTGCATTTAAACAATGCCACTCCTGCCCTTTGTTGGGTGCCAGGATGGGAAGCATCTTAGAAAAGACCAAAGAGTCCCTTCTTGACAGAGGTCAGTGTGAGAGGACCAGGATGGCTTCAGAGAGCTCATCTCAGCATTTCGGGGGACAGATAGGGTGGGGCGTGGAGCGGCACACCAAAGGAAGATGAACACTTACGATCTGAACTGAAGTCATCCACTAAAATGATTTCCTGGATCAAGTTGGCAGGAGTTCGGTTCAGAACACTGGGCACCGGTGGGAACAGAACAGTGGAGTCAGTCTCTCTTACACATCCCTGTAAGAGCCTCTCCCACCACAGGGGCTCCTGCTGGCCCCCCACAGTGGGGAAGGATGTCTGTCTTTCTCTGGGAAAGGATGCCCAAGCCTCAACTCTCCAAGAAATGCCACTGGGCACTCCTTTCCAAGTCCCATTTTCATCTAAGTGTATTGGGGAAGTGGGATTGGGACAGGTTAAACTTGCCTACAAGCTCAAGCTTAGATTGAGGGCAGAAGGGGCACGTCTCTCTGAATCTGTAACAGGTACCTGCTGTGTTGATACTCACCTTTCTAAGGTCTCATGGCCATCACTGCCTCCCTCCACTCAAGAGACTGCTGAAATGTCTACCCTCGTTTGACCTTGGGTTTGCCTGTTGTTGACTTCTGGGGTCTCCCAGAACATTCACCAGGCCCAGCTTCTCAGAAGGACAAGACCTGCCCTCCCAGTGCTCACTGGTTTCCCCGCTGTCTGCACACCATCCCTAGCAACAAGGACCTGTCTAGTCAAAAACTTCACGAGCCACCTGAGACCTCAAGGGGCAGAGCCACGGAGGGTCTTACCTCTTCACTGTGCGCAGGAGTGTGGAGCGAGCCTCATTGTGGAAGGTGATTATGACACTGGTGGCTGGCAGGTCCGAGGAATAGGACAAGGATGGGCAACTGGTAGAAGGACAGGGAGTCAGAGGCAAGCGGGGGTGGGTGGGGCACGCTTAGGCAGCTCAGTACTTTTCTGAATCCACTTGGCTGTGCCCTGGGACAGCTCCATAAGGTGGAGAAGGAGACAGCCCGCCTCCCACGACATGATGCTCCATCCCACATGGACCCAACATCTACATGCTGCCTGGCCTGGGGTCCAGGAAGGAAGCAGCAGATTGAGGGGGCGTCCCAAGCCTGGGGGGGTTCTTCACCAAAGACCTAAAGCCTTTTGGGGAGGGATCAGGTTTAGGTGTAGGTTCCAGGATACAGGAGCCAAATAGCAATGCCACTGATGGGGTAGGGTAGGAGGACAAAGTGGTGGGGAGAGAAAACCATCTTCCTTTTGCCTTCTCACACCCTGACGTTTTTCTCCTTCCTGTCTCCCAGCTCTGGTATACAGCCAGGAATTCTTCCCACTCTGCCTGCAGGGTGGGAGTAGAGGGACTTCCCTCCCGCTCCCCACTCTCTGGATCTCTGTAGCACTGACAGCCCTGCAAGAGCCATCAGGCAGGGGCAAACCTGCAGGATTAGGGGCTTACCATTAGACACTAAGGGCAGTCCCTGCTACTCTGCTCCCTCCTCATCAGCCTTGGGCTCCCCCACCTACAGTACCCTATCTTTGGACCCCTGACTCCCATTCCTCAGCAAGGGGAATTAAAAATCTCCATTCCTGTCGCCCTACCTCCCTATAGTGTCTGTAAATGTATTCATTCCGGGCTCCAAACCGCTGGAAGGCAGCCGCCTCCACTGGTTTTCCTAAGCGATGTTCTTTATTACAATCGCTCCAGACAGCCCCAGCAATGACTATTTTTTCATTACGGTGCTCACTCCACTGACAGTTGCTCACAGCCTGAATTCCCAGGCCCAGATCCTGCCCTGCAGAGAGGCCGGGTCAGACAGGCAGGGAGTCTCACTGGAGTGAGACCTCAGGGAACAATCCTAAAGAGCTTTAAAATATGTCTCTTTGAAAGGGTTGTAGGGGAGGGGCGTTCTCTGTCCCCCAGAAGCCAGGCTGCTCCCAAAGGGGCGAGGATCTGGGAACTGGCCCAAGCTTTACTAGCTGGAAAGTAGCCTCCTCTTGGTGCCTTGGAACACAGACCTGGGCTCCAGCTCTCGGTCCTTGTCCCCAGCCATCATGTCTAAGGAGAGAAACTAGATAACAGCATCTTTCTCTCCTTGCAGGAGGCAAACCTCCTACACTTGTCTGGAGGGCAGGCATGAACCTCCCACACACTCACATTCTCCTGGGATTTAGATGGTGGGTAGGGCTGCCCAATTCCCAGGAGCCAGGAGTTCTCCAAGAGGCTGTCCATGTCTACGTTTGTGGAGGTCTTCTCATGGTCCTAACAAGTCAGTCTTGTACAGTTTCCCACTCTTTGTTTCCCTTGACAACAGCATCCTAGATAGAGGCCAGGACCAGGATCTAGCCTGCAGCATGGAGTCCAGCAGAAGCTGGAGCCTGGGAAGGCAGGGTGTGCACCAGCACACCGATCGACCAGGCTAGCTCCTCAGCTCCCTCTGCACAAGTATATATGTGCGTACACACATCCTGAATCACCTCATCCCTCTGAGAGGGCCCAGCAGCAGCACAAGGTACCTCAGCAACCCACCACTGCCCTGATGTGAATAGCTCCGGCACCATTCCGCCTTACAGCTTCTCAGTGAACTGTGATTGACAAGGTCAAAGTGGGGTGAAGTGAGGAAGGCGGGCGAAGATGGCTCAGGCCAGACTCTCAGTTTATATATGCGGTCAAGACATAGATTCTCAAAAGACCTGAGGACTAGGTTAGCCATGAGTAGGGATGTCCACCAAAGGCCTTAAAGAGCAGCACGTGAGCCTATGGTTGCCTGCAGTGGAGAGAGAGGGGAAGTTGCCCCAGGCTGATTGACAAAGGACTTGCCTACAGGAAAGGGGCCAAGAATGTTCGCTCAGCACTTGAGAGCTGAGTTAGGGAGAGAGTTGCAAGTTCGGGGCTAGCCTGGGGTGCATACAGTGATTCCCTGGCCAGCCTGTGCTACAGTGTAAAACCTTGTCTTGCCCCACACCCCCATACACACCAAGAAAAGGAAAAGAAGGAAGACACAGGAACATTCCATACTAACTGGAGGGTAAATGAGGCCAGGCACGAGGGACAGGGTTTCTGAGGAAGGAACAGAATGTTTCTGAAGGCAATGACAGGAAGTGGAGAAGCGGCTGCAACACACAGTCTGGATGAGATATATGGGACTGAACCCAGCAAGAGGGCTGCTGCCTAGCCGGGGTCCAGGCACAATGAGCAGGGGACTGGGGAGAAACCTCATGGACCCTGGTCTAGAACCTTGCCCACCTCCCACAGAAGAATAAGGCACAAGACCAGACTATATTTTCAGGAGCTGCTGGGGTGGGGTGTAGTGCACCACGCCCGTCTATGCTCTATGCGCTACCATACATTTTGTGAACCGGGCAAGGGGCTGGAGATTGAAACACACAAAGACTCATCACAGACAGAGACAGAGACATGGGTCATCCTTAATGCCAGAATGCCCCCTAGTGTGTACCAGAGCCGCTTATATAGGGATCCTTAACTGATAGCCACGCCCCAGCC
>LOJH01015105.1:13257-26011 GCA_001685095.1 Ellobius talpinus | reverse complement strand
AGGAAAACAAGTTGTTTACAAGAAATTCAGGATCTGGGGGTTCATTGCTCCCAATAGTGGGGGAAGGCAAGAAAGAGATGGGGGCAGCTACAGCCTCTCACCGTTAAAGGGGGCAGGGCTGGAGACCCCACTTCAGCTATGCAGCTCACCTCCTCGGACTCTCTTGAAGTTTCCTGACAGGCTACCCTTGCTGGGATGCCTGACTGAGGGACCAAGGGGCCCTTCTGGCTTCAGCTGGGGGTTCCCTTGACCTTCCCGTTTAAACCCAGAGGGCAGGAGCGTGCTGAGGGTGAAGTCTATTGAATGTCTAAGTCACTAGGTGGAGCATGAGGATGTCTTCCATATTTGTAAAATACACATGATTTGCATGTGTGCATGCTCACACACAGAGAGAGACACATGAATAAAATAAATAAATGTAAGGAAAAAACAATAAAACACACACACAAATAAAATAAAAATGGAGCCAAACAACACTGGTCTTTTCTCAGCTCTCCCTTCCTGTCCACACGACAGATGCCATACCTGTAATGGCGAGTGTCCCGGATGGGCCGATCTGGGCTCAGCTTGTCACTCTCCAGCTGGTTGAAGGCATGTTGTCTGTACGGGTCCTCTCCCAGCTTCAGCTGCTTGGCTGACAGGTATGCCTTCTCATCGAAACCTTTGGAGGGTGTTCCTGTCACCTGCGACAAAGGTCAGTATCAGAGAGGACCCAGGCAGGAGGGTTCCACCGGCAGTAAATGGGGGAAGATACAATCAGGACATGCCAGAAGTGTGCCAGCTGGGCCCCCTCATCTTTTACCCCCCCTTTAGAGAACTAGTAAATTATAAATCTGGATTCAAAATAGCCATTCTTGGTTTTGGAGGGGGTGTGAGCACTGGCTGTTGTGCATGTGCACACACGTGCAGAGGCCACAAGTTGACGCTGGGTAGTTTGAGACACTGATCTGAAACTCACCGATTTGGCTCTATGGTTGGCCAGTGAGCTTCAGCTTGTCCCTGCCTCCTGCACTGGGGTTACAAGCACATACCACTATACCCAGCTGCTGCTTCTTCTAACTATGGTTCTGGGGATCTGATTTAAAGGTCTTCAAGCTTTGTGCAGTGGGCATGCGAAGAGCTGAACTATCTCCTTAGCAACGCAAACCGGCCCTAGTTCTGAAGCCAATGCTCTCTGCTGGATATGAAGAGGGTATTTCCCAGAGTGAATCAGCTGCCTGGGGTGAGGTCTCCCAAGGAGACTGGAAACTGGAGAGGGTACTTTGCTGATGGACTGTCTCTTGAGAAAGCACTTGAGCCTGGCTCTGGGTTAGGCACATACAGGCTTCCTGTGGAGAATAGCCAGAGCTTGGACAAGCTGCTACACAGTGTTCCCATTTACATGGAGCAAGCCATCACATGCTAATGTCCCAAGTCAGCAGGACCAAATGTATTAATACAGTGCTAGAGCGTCTCTGGGACTTCTGCTAGCTGCTTCAGTGGCCCCGTGTCTGATGCACTGGGCCCACAGGTGCTGAGTGCTAGGCAGAGAGGGATAACTGATGAACCAGCTTCATACTCCTTCACCACACCCTATCTTGGGTACCAAAGTCCCTGGACACAGGGGAAGACACATCAGAGATGAATGGATGGATACATGCATCCTGACATCTCATTATTTGAACCAAACTGCAGAGCTAAGACACTACCAACTGTGACTACATCCCAGCTCTAAATCTTCTGCCCAACCAACGGCCCTGGGCAGATGGAGGGAGCAGAAAAGAGAGCAAGAATTGTCCACTCACAGATCCAAAGAAGACTTGAATGCATGCCATGTTTTACTATTTTTTAAACACAATTCTTTATTGATTCTTTGGGAATTTTACACCATGCAGCACAACCCCGCTCACCTTCCAGTCCCTCCATATCCACCCCTCACCCCTGCAGTATACCCCTCAAATTAATTAAAATATAAACAAACAAGCAAACAATGACAAAAAAAACCCACCTCGCTCCTCCATCTTTCTAACACCTCTTCATTCATCCTCGTGGCTTCAGGAGTGAGGTGTGTCATGCTGTATAGCCTTTTGTCTAATCAGCCCCACCCACAAAATATTCATTGCAATGAGCCATTGGTCTGATTCAAGGCCTCTAGTCTCTGGCACACCATCATCCCTGGACCCTCACTGAAACTCCTCCTGGATATCCTGCTATTGCCCCGAGTCGTGGAGATCCTGCTGCTATCGTTCCACAGGACCAGCCCCTTCCCACGCTCCAAAAGGGTCACAGATGGGGTAGATGCTAGGGTGGGCCAACCCAAGACCCAGGATGTGGGTCTAGGTGGTAGCTGAGCCAGTTGGTCTGGGCCACTAGGATCGCAGCACCCTCAGGCCCTTGAGGGGCAGAGCCAGCTCCTCTAGGACCGTGCCATAGGGGCCAGCTCTAATGTGCCCATGGTGAGGGGTGGAGCCATCTTATTCTAAAAGGGTGGTCCCAGTATAGCAGTGGGGCCTGTAGCAAGGGGGACTATTCTGCAGAGTTACGATGAGGTCTTTCATCAAGGTATCTATGCTCCTTGACAACTTGCCCTCAACCTCCCTTGAAGGACTTCTAAAAGATCTGGAAGCCCCTAGTTCCTAAGTGCTGCCACCCCTTGGTACTACCATGTTCCTCAGAGTGGCCTATTATCCTTGGGGCCTGCTGGGGAGCCTAGGGGCCCGAGGGGTAATCTGGTTTCCTCCAGGCCTTGTCCCAAGCTGGGTTCAGCTGCTTAGGGTACGTGTTCAGAGGTGACACAGCTGTGGCCGTGACATTCTAATGTTCTGAGTCAGTGCCGTGCCAGGAAACGAACAGAAGTGGCAGAGCCCCTGTGGGCTCAAAATCCATTTCAGTGAAGAAAGGAAGTAAAGAAGAGGGAGGGCAAGGGAGGGAAAGGAGTGCTCTAGAGCCCTGAGTTTCTAGAAACATCCAACCCATCCACCCCCAGCTCTGAGAGTGAGAATGGAAAGGCAGTGGCATTGTGTCCTTCCCACCTGGGACAATGATGGTGCTAATGCCGGCCCCTCCCTTCCCCCAGCTCTGCAGCAGGGGAATGGAAAGAAGCCGCTAGCTCATGGCTGAGGAGCTAAAATTAAAGAAAAGCCGCAGAGGGAAGAGTTTTGCAAACTCCCAGAGGGAGTGTATGTCACCTCATTATCCTGAAGGTTGGCAGGGGAAATAACCCTGCTTATTTATTGAAGACTTTTGGCCACTCTGTGGGCTTAGGAAACCTCTGAGCCTGACCCTGGGCTTGTCCACTGCTCATTCAACACTGACTGGGAGCCAGGTGCCTACCTGCACCCTCCTAAGGGTGCAAGGCTTCGGGACCCTGGGCTTAAGCTTACGAATGTCCGAACCTACACAATCACTCACTCACTCACTCACTTGTTCCCCAGAGCAGGGTCACGTGCCCGGAAGTGGGAAGGACACTTCTGAGATTGTTCCTTGTCAGCTGCCTTCCCATGGAGCACCCAAAGCCTCCTTCAGGCCTCACAGAATATTCTGGAAGAATGTCTAGTGAGGTTAAAGCCCTCTAGAGAGAACTCTCCCAGACCATCAAAACCAAGTCAGTCTCAGTGTGTTCCTCAAAAAAGCCTTCTTTTCTTTTTCTTTGGGGGGAGGGGGTGTTCAAGAGAGGGTTTCTCTGTAGTTTTGGAGCCTGTCCTGGAACTAGCTCTGTAGACCAGGCTGGCCTCAAATGCACAGAGCTCCGCCTCTGCCTCCTGAGTGCTGGGATTAAAGGCGCCGCCACCGCCTGAAGAGAAAAGTCTTCTCAACCCAACCCAGAGCTGCTGTGCAGCCCCACTCAGCTTCCTATGGACCAGGGTTTAGGATAGATCCGCATCCCGAGAGACAGTTTGCAAAGAAGGGAGCCACAGAACACAGACCCGCTACTTCTCAGAGGTCTCTGCTGCTCCAGCAGTCCCTGAACCAAGCAAATAAAGGGAGACTGAGGACAGCAGGATGTGGCTCATGGCAGCATCATGATTTCCTTACGGCTTCACTTTCCTCCCCTCAGACCATCCCAGCTGCCATGTAGATGTCACCCCAGCCGTGCAACCTCTGCTGTCTAACTCCTGTTCAGCAGCCCAGACGGGGAACTCATTTCCTTGGGGCTCTCTGACTCCTGCTTTTTACCTTTGATCTTGAGACATTCAAGCCCCGTCATGTTCCACGCCTCTAAAATCCTCTAAAATCGCATCTTCGTAAGTCCCCGCTTTCTTCATTCTCCGCACACTTCCCTGTGTTCCCTGTAGCAGAGACAGGCACTCCCATCTCTGTCTGCCAAGCTACAAATCCAGGGTCATCCTGGTGCAACCAACTGCTCTGTAGTCTGATTTAGCCCTCTGTCTTGGATGTCTCAGTTGGTGCCCGACGACTGTACCACTAGCTCTAATACAGCAAATACTGTGAGAGGCTGGGACTACAGAAATAGAAAGAGCTGTGAGGATGGCCCAGTTGATAAAGGGCTTGCTTTGCGAGCACAAGGACCTGAGTTCAATTCACAGCACCTATGTAAAAGCTGGGTGTGGCTGTGTGCCCTTGTGGTCCTAGTGCTAAGGAAGTGGAGACAGAAGGATCCCTAGAGCTCACTGGACAGACAGACTAGCCTAGTTAAAGACCAAGGAGAGACCCTGTCTCAAAAGGAATTGTCTTCCTGCACACACACACACACACACTCACACACATATGTATATACATTTGCACATGCACCTTGCCCACGAGTACCCAAATACACATGAACAATAACAATAATTTTAAAAATCTTTGGCCAGCAAGATAGCTGAGAGAGTTAAGGTACTTGTCACCAAGACTGACAATCTGAGTTCCATCCCTGGAAAAGGTAAAGGTGGGACCGGAGGGGACAAACTCCACCAAGCTGTCCTCTGACCTCCACACGTGTGCTGTAGCACGCACACACCCCATAGTAATTCAGGAAAAAATGAAAAAAAGGAAAGAAATGCAGAGCAGGGTAGTCCCAGAAGAGGCACCTGGTAGCCATCTGGTTCTTGTTCACCTCATGATAGGAACGGCTAAGGATGATCATGAAGAAGAAACTCCCACTCCAAGGCAAGGATTTATAGCAGAGCAGCTGGTGACATGGTCCCAGAACCTCACCCCACCGTAAGCCATCTGGGCAGTGGCCACAGATGCTGCTTCTCGTCTCCTCCCTCCCGCAGGGGAACACAGTGACTGTCCAGAATTCTATCCACCTGGCTTCTTAAGTGCAGCCAGGGTGAGGGGAAAATACATCTTTTGGTCCTTGGCTGCAAGGCCATTGGGAGTGATCACCAAACGAGCCTGAAACTGCAGGTCCTGGGCATGGAGCTGTTTCTAGAGCCCGGTGAGGGGACTGTGCCATGTGTGAAATTCTTAGGGTGGGCTGGGCACCTGTCGTGTGACACTGACTTTTACTGAGGTGAGGTACTAATGGATGGGGTGGGGCTCTGGAAGCCCCACCCATAGCTGAGGAGCTATGAGCAGATGACAGCCACTGGGAGGGGGACAGTTGTTCTTCTCTGAGGGTGTGGCCATAGGCTACCCATGTTCCGGTGGATGGCCCCCCCATACATGTGCAACACTAACTGGACTCAGTAAATTATTTGTTTAAAGAGGTCGTAAAGTTGGGAGGGGATGTTTTGGAGAGTCAGCAGAGGTAAATAGGGGGTAAGATCAAAATACATTGAATACATGTATGAAATCCCCCCAAATTAAATAAGTAATAGTTTTTTTGTTTTGTTTTGTTTTTTTTAGTGCTGCTCATTGCTAGGTGGTGGTGGCACATGCCTTTAGTTCCAGCACTCAGGAGACAGAGAAAGGCCAATCTCTGAGTTAGGGGCAAGCCTGGTCTACGGAGCAAGTTCAAGGACAGCCAGGGCTACACAGAGAAACCCTGTCTTGAGGGGGGAGAACTATGAGTTCTCTTACATCTGGCACACCGTAGGTACTCAGTAAGTGCTCACTGAATAGAGGAATGAAGAAAAAAACTGAATGAAAAATATATATTTAAATATTGTCCATGCTCTCAAATTAATATAATCTTCCCAGCACCCACATGGCAGCTCACGACTGTGACTTCAGTTCTGGGGGATCTGACGCCTTCTCCCAGCCTCCACGGACACGAGATGCCTGTGGCATACATGCAGGCAAAACATTCATACACATAAAATAAAAATTTCCTTTCAATTAGTGTAATCAACCAGGGAAGAAACAATGGCAAACAATTGGGACCTCTCGATACTACAGAGCACAGAGGTGGGTGTCCTGTCTCTTCCTGGACTCAGCCTGTCCCCTTGCTCCTGCAGGCTCTGCGTCAGCAGCACAGGCTTCCTCCCGGAAGGCTCTTCTCCCAGTCTGCAAGTCCTGCTCCTTGGCCTCCTGCGGGACTGTCACACCTCCCTCCATGAGCAGCTTCCATCCACCCTATAAAAAACCGCAAGGCCACCCCGCCCTCCCTCCCTTTTTCCCATCACCACCTAGAATTCTGTATGTATTTTATATTTTAATCTTCTTGGCCACTTCCTGCTATGAGAGTACAAGCTTCATTAAAACAGGAACCTAAAGTCCACAGTGGTTCCCGAGTGATCGGCACTTTAAGACAATGGCTAAAGAACAAACGAATGAGAAATAATATTGAACCCATCTCTCTGGCACTTCATCCCACATTTGGACAAATATTACACTTTGGGCAAACAGGTAACAGGGTAGCTCTGACGGCTTTATGGTTTTCTTCTCCATTTTCTTGGCCAGGTCGTGACCCACTCTCCCTGTCCCAACACTCCAGTATTCATACAGGAACAAGCACAGGCCTTTGGGTTAGGCCATCTATGACTTCACTCCTAGGTACATGAGTATATTAATTGGTTCAAGACTGGTCGTTTGACTCCATTTAGACCAAACAGAGCCTTCCTTGAGATCTTCTACACAATGAGCTCTCTAGCATATTCATTCTTTCTCCCTTCCAGCCCTCCCTCTAGTTAGTTTGAATTGGCTGTCCTGTTCTAGTAACTAAAAGTTCATTGATAGCAGCCCTTCAGTCCCTTCGTTGAACAGAAAAACCATCTCTGGAAGAAAAAAAAAACATAAAATCCAAAACCCAGCAAGTGAGCCACTGATATCGATGACAGTGTGCAACTGTCCATCCCGAGATACCAGGCTGGTCTCAGTGTCTGGGCCAGTGACTACAGTCAAGGCTAGACAGAGCAATCCCAGCATTCCCTAGCAGGCAAGACAGTGTTCAGCTTTCAAGATGAAGCTTCCATATGGACCACACTAGAAGCCCTTTTGTGTTGCCATGGTGAGGAATGAAGGCTGAGTGATGGGCCGATGAGTTTCTCATTGCCCTCCAGCCCCTGGCAGAGGGTTCTTGGCCGAAGTGTAAGCAACCATCCCTTTCTTCGGTCTTTGTCCTTTTATGGAATGCCAAACCCAGTACTTCCTCACTCAATAAGGTCAATCGCATGAAACTGCTTAAGTTGAAATAGTAGCTGTGCTGGAGAGCAAAAGGGGAAGGCGATCCCTCATCTTGGAGAGCTTTCCCCTCTATCCATCACTTTGATTAAGCTTGCTTCACTTGCTTCAATCTTTTTCCATCAAGATTTGCTTATTGCTTCCTGCTGCTAAAATTAGGAAAACAACAGCAAAGGGGAGGCTTAAAACAAGAAGGAACTATTTCCTATGTCATTTTCATCAAGAACAGTTCAGCTCTCAACCAGAGCCGGGTAAACTTTCCCTTCAAACATACACAGACCTCTACATCTTAAATGTAAACAACTTCAACCCCCTTTAAACAATTGCTGTCCAATTTCCTTTTACCACCAGTGAAACAGGCACCTGCTGGGTTTCCCTTTCAGTAAATTTCAATGAAACTACATATTAAAAGGCTGTGGCCCTGTTTCAATGATGACTCCCGACTTCTTTCTTTTTCCTCCTGAGTCTGCTCTAAACCAAAAACACCTGGTGAACAAAATGCGATTCCTGCTCTCTCTCTGTGACCCCGAGAGGCAAATCCCATATGATGCTCTGACCCAAGAAGAAAGACTGCCATTCACTACCAGAATTGCTAAGCATATCATTCAACAACTCCATTGCTCAGGGCCTGGGACGGGGGTCCCCCAGGATTCCCTGACAGCTGCCTCTGCTCTCATCCAATCAGATGACATGCTGTGGTGGCACAAGACCAGGAGCTGGGTACAGGCGGCCTGGCCCAGATTGGTCCCATCTTCTACCCTGCATTGCCTCGGAAGCTATGAATACATTGGCAGCCAAACTGGCCTCCTAGGGCCTGATGACCCTGGCATGGCACGCTAGCTCCTGCTGCTGCCTGATCTTGGAGATTAACATACCTCATCAGAGAGCGCTTCATCTGGAAAATGGGAATTCTGAGGATTAAAAGAAATTAATATATAATGCATTTAGCACAGGACCTGGCATGTACATTGCAATAATCATTACAGCTGTAATTAATTACCTCACCGGCTATTTTTACCAGTGGTTCGGAACCTCAGCTTCACCCCAGAAGCATCCAGGAAGATTTAAAAAGCCCGATGCCAAGGCTGTAGTGAAGACCACTGGGACACAAGCATAGGACTCTGGAGCCATGCACATTGTTCTCGTGTGCTCCACAGAACCTTAGCTGTGGTTGTCCATGGATAGCTAATGAGGAGGGACTGTCATAACCCTGGGATTGTAGCTCTATGGAGGCTGTAGGGGCTATCTCCTTACAGCCACCCTCACCACTTCTCAGCAAAGCCTCACTTTGAGTTTCTAGTTCTTGGCCTCTATTTGGATTGTTCTAGAACTTCACCACCTGCAGAGTCAACAGGCAACTAAGCTTGAGTCTAGTTACTATTAGAGACTTATCACTTTAAGACACTTCCACCTCCCTGCAGAGAGGAGATTCAAGATCACTTATCTACCAAGTCTCCTCTGAAGACATTTCTTAGCCTGCATTTCCTATTGCTCTTCCAAGGTGCTGCTGGCCATGTAGCTTTACAGTATCTGTGCTATTGCTTAACGCATTCCAATGGTTCTGGTGATTTCACCAAGAAAGCNGGGGGAACACACGACACTACATTCCTTCAGTCACCTGAGTCAAATGGGGTTCTCTGCACAAAGCTGGAACATGGTGTCAGGCCATGACAGTAGACAGTTCCTGATCAGATCCAACAGGCTCCCCAGGTCTTCAGGTTCCACCCTATGGGCAGCTCTAAGGCTACCTGGGAATAGCGAGATTCTTAGGGTGGTTCCGGCTGAGATTCATGGTGCGACGATTTAGTTTGTGGTATGACCTCTTGGTCATTTTGTTCAGTTTGGCTAAAGCATTCCTGCATCTACAAAGGGTATCAAAACCTTGCCTTATCCTCTTAGCCACCAGCACTGCAGCCCAAGGGATGAGGGCTATAGGACCTCTTCGACAGCGAGGGAGATACACTGGGGACATGCCGTGAACCTGAAGCTCTATTAGGTGTTTATTTCAATTTCCAAATGCGTCTGTAAAATATGTTCTCTTCTCACCCATACTTTACAGAGGAGGAAAGCAAGGCCCACAGAGGTACAGCATGAAGCTTCACTGTGCCTCTAGGCTATTCCTGAACCTAGACGAGCCTGGGAACCCCCTTCCAATGTTGGGGCTCTCAGCTCTGAGGCAGGCCCCTGGCTGCCTTCCTCCTTGGCTTACGATCAGGGCTTCAGACTGGGGCTCACACAGGGACATGCCCAATGCTGTCACTCTTGGCCTGCACATGGGCTTGGAAGCACTTCTTTGCTTATGGTTCAAAAGAACATGAGGGAAAAAAAGAAACATAAGGAAAAATGCAAGAGTCTGTGTTATTTAAACCAAAATAGCACATAGTTGGAATTTTCTGGACCATTTTGGGCCCTCCCGACTCTTTCCAGCCAGGGACACCCTCAGAATTCTGATAATCCTTGGCTACAGGCTAACTTAAGAAATGACCTAGCCTCTCTTCAGTTTTTGCTGTGGAATGATCTTTCTGCACACTGTGAATATGTATCCTTCTTATTGGCTAATAATAAAAGCTGTTTGACTAAGTCAGGCAGGTTAAGACTAGGCAAAACAATCAAACTCAAAACTCAGATGAGGAGGGGCAGAGTCAAGAGAGATGCTTGCTAGCCACTGAATAAGTAATATGTGCAGAAAATGAGATAACAAGCCTTGAGCTATGTGGCAATACATAGAAAGAAATATGGGTTAATTTAAATGTAAGAGTTAGCTAGTAATAAGCCTGAGCTATTGGTTGAGCATTAATAATTATTTGGAAGCAGCTACAGGATGGGGCAAGACAGAGAAACATTCATTTATAAGTGTTAGTCACAAGAGCAAAGTGTCAAGGTCTATACAGTGTCCTTGCTCTCTAGGTACTTCTCAGTCTGAAGCCGTTGAACTTGTGCCAGTCAGATATTAATTTAAAAAAGAAAAGCTATAATGGATCACAGAACACATAACAGTGTGAGCCTTGCAATAGTGGTGGCAATCTCCTGTCCTACTGAAGACCAATCTTAGTTGAGACAGGATCAAATTCAACCAACTAGAACTTAACAATAGTCCCAATCAGCAGCCAATTGTCTCAGTTTATAACATTCTTCAGAACAAAGACAGCTCAGGGTTGGGGAGATGGCTCAGTGGATAAAGTACTTGCCATGAGAGCATGAGGACTCGAGTTCAAATCTCCAGAACCAGTGCTACCTGTAATCCAAGCACTTGGAATCAGAGACAGGGGACCCCAGGGCAGACTGATTAGTTAGACTAGCCAGAATCCATAAGCTCAGGTTCAGCAAGAGGTTCACCTCACTAAACAAAAAGGAAAGTGATCAAGGGAGACATCAAGCATCAACTTCAGGTCTCTATGGACACATACATGTGCCTACACACGGGAGGACACACATATACATATGAACTCACAGCACATGTGCATACAAATGCAATGAGAAAGAAAGGAGACAAGATAAAACAAAGACAGAGACATCAGACTAGTGATTGATTGGTGCCTTACTGACATTGTGGGTCAAGATATAAACTTATGTGGTCTGTGACTATTGAGATATTAGTATATATATACATATAAATATATATACACACACAACACACACACACATATATACATACACACATACACATATGATGGACCATAAAGACAGATTTTTTGAATCAGATGTAGCATTAATAAAAGAAGGAGCTGGGAGGTAGTGGCGCACGCCTTTAATCCCAGCACTTGGGAAGCAGAGGCAGGTCTCTGTGAGTTTGAGACCAGTCTGGTCTACAAAAGCTACTTCCAGGACAGGCTCCAAAGTTTCAGAGAAAACTTATCTCAAGGGGAAAAAAAGGGCTGGGCAGTGGTGGCACATGCCTTTAATCCTAGTGCTTGGGAGGCAGAGGCAGGTGGCTCTCTGAGTGCCAGGTCACCCTGGTCTACAGAGTGAGTTCCAGGTCAGCCAGGGTTATAGAAAGAAACCCTGTCCGGAAAAAGAAAGAAAGAGAAAGAAAGAAAGAAAGAAGGAAGGAAGGAAGGAAGGAAGGAAGGNGAAAGAAAGAAAGAAAGAAAGAAAGAAAGAAAGAAAGAGAGAGAGAGAGAGAAAAGAAGGAGAACTTGGGACATAGTCTGCCTCGTGTGGGTCTGCCATGGTTTGAATGTTGAGCCTGCATCGCCATAGAGCTGGGGTTAAGAAGTGCAGCCTACAAGGAGGAGATTAAGCCCTCAGGAGTGGACTGAGGCTCTGGTAATAGAGACTTCAGAGGGAATTCACCTCCTTTTGCACTTCCACCTCCACCATGTAAGGACAGAGCACCACCTGTGAGAAGCATGAGGCTACAATGGGCCTTCGTGGGAGCAAGTGAGGGTAGCACTGGTGAGACTAAGCCTTGATCTTTACACCTGCCTTCAAAACCCCAAGAAGTGAATTCCTGTTGTTTCTATGCTGCCTGGTCTGTGGCATTCTTCTATAGCTATCCCCCAGGGGCACCATGGACTGGCACTTCACAACCCTGTCTGGCCTGCAGCCCGGCATTTCATCTAAGAACAATGAGAAGTGAAATCTGGAAACAGCAAAGAAATGAATATTTGTTCTTTACAGACAGAAGAACCTTTTTATTTCTAATGGGACACATCACAGTGTGGTTATTTAAATGTTCTGGTCACAGGATGTCACAGATGCACACAAAAGGTACAAATGGCTATGTAGGAGTCACTGCAGCTAGGCGGTGTCCTTTATGGATAACTAGCCTGTGTTTACTCTGACCTGAAGGGGCAGACACAGTTTACTCTTGAAAGACACAGGAATGAAAAGACAGAAATCCTTCCTGACATCGGAAACAAATCCAGTGCCACCGGGAGCATGTGGCTGCTGTGTTGAGAGCGGGGAGAAATCGGGAAATTTGGAAAAAAAGAAGATGAGCAAATAAACGTGTCAAAGATTAAAGACGTTATGAGACTATGGGCTTTACACAGCAGGATTCCCTGGTATGATATGAGCCAAGCAGAGCAACTGAAGACATGGGCAGGTCAAAAATAGGTGCCAGAACTGTGCTGGGAGGGGCTTAGCAAAAGTTGGAGGGGAGAGCTAGGGATGGACTTGATTAAGATACACTGTATCCACGTATGAAAATTCCAAAGAATAAATTTAAAAATATATTTAAAATTAAAAAAAATAAAAATTTTCCTTCACTTATCCCCACACACACCAGAAAATAAGGAAGGAAGGAAGGAAGGAAGGAAGGAAG
>LOJH01015104.1:0-16808 GCA_001685095.1 Ellobius talpinus | reverse complement strand
GAGAGAGAGAGAGAGAGAGAGAGAGAGATCTGGGGAAACAGCTACGTAGTAGGAGGATATTTAAACTCTACTACTAAATCAGTAGTGGATTCTGTCCTTCTGATCTAGAGGAAGGACAGTCTTTCACAGCTGACTATTTTTTTCTTTTCTGAGAAACGAGGCCTTGTGCATCCATCCTTGTCCACTCTTGTCTGTGGCTGACAAGAGGCAGCAGCTCCTATGATGATTCATGGTCTTTACGCCCTCAGTTCCTGTGGATTCAGACAGGACTGGCAGCAGCTGCTGCTTTGGAGGTGGCTAAAAGTGTCTGAGTTTAGTGACATCTTTTAAGGTCATCAAGTATTTTACTAAGGGAAAGAAGTGCAGCTCTCTTGGCATGTCCCATGACTAAGGGCGGTGTGCAGAGGCTGCCGCAGCTCTCTTGACATGTTCCGTGACTAAGGGCAGTGTGCAGAGACTACTGAAGCTCTCTTGACATGTTCTGTGACTAATGGTGGTGCACAGAGGCTGCCAAAGCACTACCTGAAAGGATGAAAGGTTTTAGCTTCTGCCCATGCTTACTGAATTCTCTAGGCTTCAAAGAAAGTCTTTTGTTAGGCATGTTTTTGCGATTGTAGGACCACTATAAACTCTGTACAGACAATGTTCTCCCCTTTGAAGAGGAGACTTTAGAATTAATGTATTTGGTTTGTCTAAGGCCTAATCCTAAGGCCAAGGTTTCTTTGCTTTTATCATGCCCCTTTCTGACTCATGTGGATTTGTACTGGTTAGTATGTAGCCTTTAAGATATGTGGGTCTGAGTGTTATTTTTCTTCATATTTTACTAATACATACTAAGTATTTGACCTTGTTCTTTTTGCTGATCCTCACGTACTGCCAGCCTAGACACTCTGAATTCAAACAGAATACTTAGATTCTGTGGCACTTGACTACCAAAACTGTTGCAAAACAATTCCATAAGCTTAGAAGCCAGTGTGGGCTGACATGGACTACTCCAAGAGCAGTTCTCATGGTTATGTAGTATCAGGATTTTGTGAGTTCCAACCCGTAAGCTATTTTATCACATAAATGCTACATGCCAACTGATTGCACCATTGACCGTCTATGTAAGCCATTCTGAAAGCCAACTTTCAGTCTTGCAGAAGGCCCCTTTTCTTTTACTATTCCTGGTACATTCATAGCAAACCAACTGCAAAATTTTTGATTAGAAGAATTTGAGCATAGAAAATTATATGGTATAAATATTTTCACTAACCCACTAATATTTTATATCCCATTTTTTACATAAAATATATTAAAAATGATAGTTCAAAAAGGTAATTTATCTATCCGAGGCTGGTTTTGGCAGTTACTTTAAGCAGGTCTTTAAAAGAATCATAAGAATAACTGGATTCTACATTATGCACTGGGAAAGCAAATATTCACCATCAGACAATCTTTTTCCATCATTTGAAATTATTATCTTTGTCTGCAAGAATACAAATGATCTTCTAACTTTGAAATCCAATTTTAGTCTAAGAAAATTAACTGGCATGTGGTTTTTGGCAGCAGCTGCACCCCAAAACCACAGTCCCTTTAACCTGCTGATTGTGGCTTTTAGAACTAGCAATGCATTGTATTCCATTTCCTTCATGAGAGCTTCAACCAGTGGGCATCGGCCCCAAGGACATCAGGACACACTGATTGAATTGCAGAATTAAAAACTCAGAAGAAATTTTCTTCTCCATTTATAAGTGTAATACAGTGGGGACTTGTGAGTGTGGCTACATAAAAATTAATATTCATTTTACTTAGATATTCATAACTCTAAATGAAGTATTTCTTGACCTGTGTACTTAATCATATTCATGTTTGATTGTGTACATAAAACACACAACACAGAGTATTCGCCCCATGCCCATGGATTTCATAGAGGTATTCTGATCAATTACTTGTATGTGTGATGTTTAACCAAATAGAGAAAATACCACAAAAGGCAAAATGGTTGACAATATATTTAGAGAGTTGTGAATACCCAAAGATCAAAGGTCAGAGATTATCTCAGTCTCTGAAATATATGGAGGTTCCACGTGGTACATTGTTGCTGTGGTACTGATTAACTTTTCAGACCTGTAACAAAACACACGAAAGAAAAACTTCAAAGAGGAAAGATTTGTTCAGATTCACAGTTTCAAAATGCTTATCTTGTGGTTGGTAAGCATCATGAGGTTGGGTAGATCATCGTGGAAACAAGGACACTTGGTAGAGAAATTTCTTAATTGTACAACAGTGGGGAGGCAGAGCTAGAAGAAAGAGTTCCAGGCACCAGTCACAAGGTTCGATGGCATGCCTTATTGACGTACATTTTCCAGTTACAATTTACCTCCTAGTGTTTCCATTGCCTCCAAAACTAGCCCAGCAGCTGCAGGCAAAGCAGTCAACACATGAGTATGTAGGTCTTACCTCACCATACATAAACACACCAATTCCCATACAAGGATCTTATCATTTAAGTCCACTTAAATCCAGCAGNTAGATAGATAGATAGATAGATAGATTATAGATAGATAGATAATAGATAGATAGACAGAGAAAAAATAGTGTAGAACAAATTCTTTATGAAGAAAGTCATTCCCTAAAACACATTTTTAAGCCTTGATATTTTGGATCCATTGTTTTTCAAAATTTGTTTTTCAGGTTTTTTCCTGGAATTGTTCAAACTTGTAACTAATGATCCAGGAATAACCAGAATGTGAGCAATACATGTTGTTCTTGGTGCTGTCAAAATGAGAGTCGGTTTCTTTTTTTGCACTATTTTAAATGGACCACTACACATTGGGTCCGTAGTATTCTTTCGGGATACTTACTTTGTCTTTGATTATAAGCATATAGAGGTAATGGGCTGTGAAGTTTTCTTATTATAGTGCAACAACTCCTCCACACCACATCAAACTCCATGTAGATGTTTTAGGAGACAATGAATCCTATTCCAGTAGGGAACAGTCACCCTAACTGAACTGAGAGAGCTTTAGGTGGAAAAGGAAACTTTTAAACAAGAAGCTGGTTATAAAAGACAGAAATATTGAGTTAGAATTACAAACATAGAAATTCTCTGGCACATCAATACTTGCCCATTTGAGTTTATTGATGTTCTTTTCATAGTAGCAAGGAAGGGAGACAAATATGTCTATCAACAAGTGAATGGATGATAAAATTATGGCACACAAACACAATGGAATTCTATTCATTGGTAAATAAAAATGAAATTATGCCATTTGAGTAGAAATGGAAAATACTATATTAAGTGAAATAACCCAGACCCACAAAGATAAATGTTGTATTTTCTCTCGCATTTGTAGATACCCACTATCATTAGGTATGTACATTTATTTGGACTTAAGTTTGGGTGGAAGCCAAGAAACTAGAAAGGGGCTCATGAGGTGGGAAGAAAGAAGTTTGAGAGGGAGGGTAATAGAACACATGGAACATTAAAGTAGAAGGGGGAATGCTGGCTAAAAGGGTATTAGCAAGAATGGGGAGAGAAGGAAAGAAGTTTGGCCCAAACTAAGGACATGTGTAAAATGCTATAATAAAACTTGTTGCTTTGAATACTATTTTAAAAACTAAACAAAAACAATAAAAAGAAATACTGTGCAAAAATTTTTGATTAATAAATGACATTCATTGGCGGTTACTTGGAATGTGTGGGGGACGGCATAGACATGCAGGAAAACTTTCATGCATAAACACATTCATGAGGAGTCCAAAGGTCAATGTCTGGTGTCTTTCTCAATCACTCTCCACCTTTTTTATTTTATTTTGTTTTATTTTATTTTATTTTGAGGTGGGGCTCTCTCTAGGCCTGGTGTTCACTGATTTGACTGAAGTGGCTATCTAGCAAGCTTCACCTGTCCTTTTTTTCTTCCCCAGCAATGGCATTACAGGAATGCTCCTGTCTTTTTTACATGGGTTAGGAGAATTAAACTCAGGTCTTTATGCTTGTATGGCAAGCACAGTCTGACTGAGCCTTTTCCCCAGCCCTACTTCTCACTTTTATTGTTAGCAACTCTCTCAACAGGACTGGGAGAATTTTGCTTTAAATAATTATCTCTTGTGTCTTTAAATGTAAAAGCCAATTAACAGTTTTGTGTGCTATCTACAAAGAGAACTTACGAATTCTCACAGCATGTGTTACTAGACTGACAACTTCTCATTTGCTCACTAACTATAATGCACTCTTTCTTCTCCTGATCACAACAGAAAACACAGGAGGAAAAGGAAATCTCAGTAGAATCTAAATTCTTCAGTCAGTTGAGAAAGAAATCTAAAAAAAAAAAGATAAATTTATCTCAGGCAAAGAAATTGTTAGAAATGCAGAACAAGCGAGACAGGATTGCTAAGGTTTGTCTTCTGGGGCCTTACTCGGCAAAGGAAGGATGATTCTACCTGTCACTGTTTAAGAGTCACATTTGCTGGGACTGCTTTGTCTTAGCTCATTACTTGATGCTCTGAATAAGGATTGAAATGCAGGAAAGAAAACATTTTATTACTTACCAAATCAGGCTGTCTAGGAGCTACAATGAGGCAATGTTGTAATTCAAGCTCAGATTCTCCTTAATTTGTCCTTAAAGGAAGTCATGCAGTAGCAGTGTTAAGGAGACCAGATTCTTCTGTCTATGAATTTATGTAATAATAGTGAAGACTATTCAAGAGAACAAGTAACTAATAGGAGATGACTTACCAAACTTACGCTTGTTCTTGTTTTTAATAATTTAGAAATTTCATTAGTAATTGAAATATTAGAGGAACATCTGTGTGGATAATACTTTTATCTAACAAGATTTCTCAAATGGTAAGGCATTATTTATGGGTGAGAAGCCTGTAGTATATCTACTCTCCAGACATGTTCAGGAAGAACTAGGGCACAGGACATTAGATCCTTTACTCACTTTTCTGCTTCTCCTTTTCAAACCAGAATTCTTAGAAAAGCCAAAAATGTATGACGAGATACATATTAAATATATAGTATAGCCAGTTGGTAATTCGTTCACCAGTTCTAAATAATTTACAATTCCTAACTTTTATGTACCACATGCTATAATTTAGTTGTCTTTACGTGAATATCATTTTATAAGACAAACTATCAAGAGAAATCCATGATCAGCTAAATTAAGCCTGAAAAATAAGCTAATGCCCTTTTACAAAATATGCCCCACAAACATACATGCTGTCTATGCTCCTTCAGCAATTCCTGTCACATTGCACTCACTGCAGGCTCTCCGTGTTCCAATGCATGAAGGCATATCGGTAGCGGCCTCACTCTCTGATTTAATCTGTGTGCTTTATGTTTCTATCTTTAAGAAAAAAGGCTTCTTTAGTGCTCATGGTGGAGCTTTCTCTTGGTTTTGTTGTTGTCTTGTTTCTATTATTTTTGTCTTCTTCGAAAGCAGTTGTATCTGGAAAGGAAACCTCCATGGCGGGCTCCTCAGTCCCGTTAAGGTGAACACGCTCAGCCTCACGCTGCTCCCCTCAGCCACATACATCCTTCCGGTATTTACTTGGATTTTATTAGTCGGATAGTCACAGGGCTGAGAAGAAGGTTAGCTCGGCAGTGCTGTGCAGGGTCTGATGTACTAGGTAGCCTAGATAATGAGAATGCCAGTGGCACTGGCCCTGCTTCTTCTCAGCAGTGTGCTGCCCCAGTCTTTGTGTTGCTTGTGGGTGAGTGAAAAGACATTCGTGTTGAGTAAAGTGTGACTCCAGCTGTGTGACCCAGCTCAGGGCCATGGAAGCTCCACCTTGTCCTTTCCTTCTGCCAAAGCACCTCAGTTTAGAACAAATGGCCTGGAAATCTCCCCTTCATTCCTGCTGCCATCCCCAACCCTGTCCCACCTGGATTTTGAGGTCAAAAACCAGGCCAATTTCTGTGGTGAGCTCATCCCCCTGAGCAAAGGTGAAGGGATTTGCACTTCGAGCTGCTGAGAACACAGGATTAGCTGGGGAGCTCCCAGGTGTAGCTTGGACATTGCACCAGTATTTCAGATCCAGTTCTTATTGATTCTCTGTTACGAAACATTTTTGAAAAAGAGGTAGAGATCGTCTATGTATGGTGCGGGTCATTTATTTCAGTCCTTTATCTGGCAGCTTTTCTTTCTTTTTTTTCCCCTCCCGCAAAGCAACACTAATCTAAGCTTGCTTATAAAAACATTTAACTCTTTACTGTATTTTCAAGTATCTTTGGAAAATAAGGATAAATTTGAAGAGTTATATGTTCAAGGAGAACTGGAATGTAAGATATGAAGAAAGATCATTGGACAGAGGTTGATTCGTTGTGTAAACCAAAGGCAAAATATGTTTTCACACACAGCAGAGATGAGATTTGAGGAGTGGCACTCCCAATATGGAGGTGAGGTCTGCAGGGATATGGGGTTTAAATTACTAAAATAGAGGAGCAAAAATTATTATCATAGCTAAAGGAAATAAGTTAGTGAGGAAGGTATATTACGAAGCAATCCTGGATCTATTAGCATCTCTCAGATCCTGATATTATAGTAAGAACAGAGCAAGATCTGATGGAAAATTTTGTCTTCATATCATCAAGCAATTTTCTTCTTCTTTATTTGGCAAAAGGGGACAAAACTCTCCCTTTTGTTCCTGTTTCTAGGGCATTGTGTTTCGACAGCTTGTTCTGTGTCACACTGAGTACTCACAATTCCCTTATCCCTCCTTTCCCCACCTGAACCACCTGCTTTCATACATATAGTGAGTTTTTTCTTGTTATTGGCATTGGCCTGTATTTGTATTATTTTATCTGAGTTATGAAATTTAACTGATGATGAAAAATAGGTCAGAACAAGGCAGACAATATACATGAGACAAAAACCTTCCTACCTGTTGCCTTGATATGGTTTTAAGAGCTCAGTAGCTCGAGCAAACATAAGCATCTTACGTGCTTGTTCTTCATTGTCAACCATCTATAGCACTGAACTCCCTGTGCTCCTTCACATCCTTCACAGAAAAAGGGAAATCCAAGCTTATGCTCATATCATTGTTACACTGACATCTTTCTAACCTACCCTGTTAGATATTATACATGTTTGCATACATACTTGAAAGGCAGTGGCCTGTGTGGTGGGCAGAAAAAGCCTGAATGAATGAAGGCATGACTGGAAGCATGCTGTTTATGTGGAAATGTCATGTCAAGGACCCATAGCTTGAGGCAAAGCCTTCCTTGGGAGACTAAGTATGAGTGTTGACTGTATGCAAAAAAAAATGTCCACCATCACTTTCTGCCCCCAGATGTTTAGGACTTGATGCCTGACCCCCAGAGAGACTGCGCCTATAGTGGGTAGTGAGATCTCTCCCCTTGATCAAGCTGTGTACAGTATGTCCTGCCTCCTTGCTTATTTGTATGTAACAACTAGACCTTCTTGTTCAGTTATATGCACTAACTTCACCTCTTTGTTCAACCCTACATAAAAAAATGGGTTGAGTATCTGGGTGCTGTAGTTCCATCAGAGATTCCTATACACAAAACCTTGCTTTTTGTGTGTGTCCTGTGTCTGTCTATCTGTCATTTCTTCATTCTCTTGCTGCCCCCACTGAGGACCGAGTGCCTGTGGCTGAACACGGACATAAGCCTATTTTGTTATTCTAATCTTTATTATAGCACAATGGTAGGTGCATTGTCTGTCACACTGTGGGCAATGCCACCTTGAGCTCCTGTCCTGGCTCCCCTTAATGATGGGCTCAGATCTGTAAGATAAAGTAAACTCTTTCCTCCTCAAGTTGCTCTTAGTTGTGGCATTTTTCACAGTAACAAAAGCAAAGCTGGACCTAAGCTGGTACTGAGTGTGTGGTTTTGATGTGATGTAACTGACCATGTTGGTTTTGTGGGGAGGATTGTGGGAGCATTTGGAACTTTGGGCTGGAAAGGCCATTGTGTGTCCAAAGCTTAATGAGCTATTGCGGGAACTTGGAAGATAATGCTGAGAGCAATGAAAACAATGGAGATTTAACTTGTGACATTTCAGGAAGACATTTGAAAATCCCCCAAATGCTCTTGGATCATTTGTGTGCTATTTGGGGCTAAAAGTTATGAAAATAAAACCTTTACTTTATTGACACAAATAATGGCTAGTAGCTGCTGCTAAAGAGTCAACTATGATTAAGAGACCAAAATTTGGGGGGAAGTATTTCCTTAGGATCAGCACATGGTCAAGAGGTCCAAGGCTACATCTCAAGCTGACAGGTGAACCTGGAAATATGAATTACTGATTTTGGAACCATGAAGTCTGCAGCACTGAAGGGGTCATGGGGAGAAGCTGGGGCTTGGTATCATAAAAGGCAAGGAGAGCTCATTAGTCTAGGTAAAGGTCAGGTTGCAGTGGAGACCTCAAGATTGAATGGGGTTACAGGAAAGAGATGTAGCTTTGCACCACGTAGCAAGGTTTGACTCCCTGGAGAGAGGCTTTGAGTGAAGGTGAAGCCTCAGTTGCAACAGAAACCACAGTACATTGAAGATACCAGGACCCTGGTGTCGCCATCCAGGCAATGGATATGGAATAGAAGTAGACTAAGTCTTTAATACAAGTTGTGTGTGTTGTAGATAGCAGAGCTGGAAAAGTGGAGTTGCCTCTGTTTCCATGAGTACAGAAGACTGCTAGGAATCTCAGACATGGAAAAGTGGTACTATGCTTTGGTTCTTCCCTTCCTCCCTCTTGGAATAGGGAAGTGTGTGTGTGTGTGTGTGTGTGTGTGTGTGTGTGTGTCTGTACTGCTTTGAATTTTATATGATCCCATAGTTGAAAGATTGAATGTTTAAAGAGAATTTGGATTTTTAAGTTGTTGGAATTTTTGAAAGATTGTGGGACTCTTAAAGTTCTATTGTTTTATGTTGTGAAATTGATCTTGGGAATAAACAAGAGGAAGGTTTTGTTTTAGTAGTGTTGTATTTGTGTGCTAAACTGACAAGAGGTCAACTGTGCTGCTTAGTTTTTTGTCAGTTTTACAGAAGTTAGGGTCATCTGGGAAGACAGATTCTGAATGGAAAAAAGCGCCTCTATCATATTATCTATAGGCAAGTCTGTGGGGTACTTTCTTGATTAATGATTGATGAAGGAGGGCCCATTCCATAGTGAGCAGTGCCACTTCTGGGCAGGTTATCCTGGGAAAAATATTAAAAATATAGCAAGGTATCTGAACAATCAGTAGGGAGCAAGCCAGTAAGTCAGTTATCTGTGTTCTCTGTGGCCTCTGCTTCAGTTCCTCACTCTTGTTCCGGCCTCCACTCTTTACTGAGTTCCTGCCCTGGCTTCACTCAGGGACTGGTTGTTACTGGCTGTATAAGCCAGATAATATCTTTCATCCTCAAGTTTCCTTTGTTCATAATGTTTATGACAGCAATAGACAGCAAGGTAAGACAGTAGGTGTTCATAATATTTATCAAAGCAATGGCTGTCTTAGGCTTATACGAGTCTATAAATTCCATGAGCAACCCTTTTCTGTGCTCCTGAAGATGCATTCCATTCTTTTTTTAATAGATTCTTCATGAGCAGTACTTACACTTCCTAAGGTTCTAACATAAACTAATTCTTACCAGTAATCTACCTCCGTATTTTTCTTATCACCTTCCTTCTCGTAGTATTCAAATGATCATTTCTATGTTAGTTATCGTTCTTATTCTAACCTGAAAATGACCTTCCTCTGCTTTATTAATTAAAATATGGAGATCTGCCCCCAAATCCCTCCTTTATTATACAGTTTCCACTGACAGATCAGTTCCCTCTGTCCTGGTTGTGCTCTTAGCTCATATTTTATTAAAATTATCACGTGCCATTTCCATCTAGGCAAACAAATTCTAAGTTTCTTGAGGACAAGGATAATTTTAGTCACGAATTGGCTTATACTTTCATTGTAAGTTCTTCAGCATTGAGTAGTGTTGTGATTTTCAGCTTCTGGGAAGTGATTATGAGAAAGATGGATGTATAGGGTGAATGGCAGAAAGCAGGGGCATGTGCTGCGGTCATCAGAATATTTCCTCAGTCTTCCCCACAGCATCTCCTACCATCATAATTCAGGCACTCTTTTATTACAGTGTGCAGCCTCTTTTGCTTTCTTTTTGTCTCTACCGTAACATCACACTTATTTTGATGACGTCCTAGTAAAATAAAGTTAGATCAGTGTCCTCGGTGTACAAAGACTGAAATATATACTGACATCTCTACTACAATTAGGATGTGTTTACTGAAACGTATGGTTTGCTGGGACTTTGATCTGGGAGCCATATTTAAAGTAGCACAGATATACATGGAGTATGTGAACTAATGAGAGCCTGTCCCTGAAAAATAGCAATCGTTCATTTACAGTAGTGTTTGTAGCAAAATTGAAGCTAGAAACTTGACTTTTTTTCTTTATAAATTTCTGTTCATATTTGCCAGCCTTGAATGTTGATAGTTTGCGTGTCACTAGAATGATGAATCAACCATGCTTCAATAACAATGTCTTAAAAATAATGTTTTTGAGTCCTTTACACATCAGAATATATTTTTCATAATACTTTTGATGCTTGAAATCTTTTAATATTTTTCTTTTATTTTAAGATAATAATTGCTGGACAGTGGTGGCCCACGCCTATAATCCCAGTACTTGGGAGGCAGAAGTAGGTGGGTCTCTGTGAGTTCAAGGCGAGCCTGGTTTACACAGCAAGTTCCAGGATAGACATTAAAGCCATTTGGAGAAACCCTGTCTTGAAAAAAAAAGCCAAAAAGAGAGAGAGAGAGATAAAAATTACATTATTTTTTCCCTTTTCCCCCTCACAACCATCCCATTTATCCATCCTTGTTCTCTTTTCAATTCATAGCATCTTTTTCATTAATTGTTGTTACAGCATATAACATATATATATATATATATATATTTCTAAGTATGAATTGTTTGTTCTGTCCTATGTTATTTGTGTGTATGTTTTCAGGACTGACCATTTGGTATTGGATAAGCAGTTGGTATGGTCTTCCCTGGCAAGGACTATTTCTCCAGCTCTCTGCATTCCTAAGTTTTCTATTATTCTTATTGTAGGTTTGAGGATTCATAAGGATTTGTTTTTATGAAAAAGACTGGGCATATTTTTCCCCAAAATATATATCAAAATTTAATTCAAAACCACCTAAAATAGTTAAATTGCTCTGAAGTATACATCCCTATATTGTACCAAATTGCCATAAATATGTCTATTAGTTAATCATGGATCATATCAAAGGTAAAACCCATGCTATAATGGGAACCAAGCCACTTCTAAACACCCATCTAGGATGCATCCTAAGCTGTTCTAACTCTGAGTAAATCATTAGCAAGAAAATACTAATGAAACCGGGATTCACTGCCACAACCAGATAATTGATGAAATTCTTAAATGGGAGAAAAATTCCTCCATTTATATTTATATTTCCATATAAAATTTCCACCCAGAAAATTCCTCCATTTATATTTATTATTTTCATGTAAAATTTCCCCTCTATTTATTTGTGTGTATATAAAAACACACATGCAAACAACTGCATAGCTATGAAAACATTTTTTTCACAAAATTATGATTAAAGCCTGTTTTCTGGTACGTATCACTATTTCTTTTCATTGTAAACAGTCTTAGCTATTTATTAAACTTCTGAAATGTCCTTGTAGTGTTATCGCCCTGGCTAATCTTGTCCACCTGTCAGGTAGGATGAAAAGGACTGGGCAATGTCTGCCAGCTGCTGCTCCTGGCAGCATCTGACTGGAAGGTGTGCTGCAGGAAAGAGGGGAAGGCAGTGCAGCAGTGGAATGCAAATGCCTTTTCTTAGTGGCTTCCAGGCTGCCTGGGCTGCTAACCCCTACGGCACACAGCACAATTCCCAAACATTATTTGCTCAGCATCAGATTTGGATTTTTGATTTTTCGAGTGTTGTACATGGGGCTGAACTAATTTTTCTTTATTTTGTCTAGGCTGTCAGTTTTTGACACTGGATAGTCATGTTAAATCCTCATTTCTTCCCCAAAGCAGATGCTCAATTTTTTTAGAATTTCATGGTAATAGTTTTTGAAGGCTTTACAAAAGTATAAATTTCCTTTTTCATTATAATGAAGCTTGACAAATGGTCCTAAAGGAGCAGGTAAATTTTCCTTGTAGCTGAGGGAGCTGGCTGCAATCAGGCTGTTACCAGGCAACCGGTCCTGTGGTTACTGGCTCCTTAATGTCTCTAAACCTGAAATTTCACTCTGTAAAGGGGTGAGAAACCTTGGGAAAACAAAGCAAGAAAAAGTGGTTGCACTTCTTTCTTTGAAACAGGCCACTCTGAATTATTTCTACTGAGGTTATTCTTTGCGTTCATTACCCAAAATGTGCAATATTTTTATGGCCAAGATATCCAGGGAAATCAGACCTTGCCTCAGGGAACAATGTTGGTCTATTAAAGGACAGCAGGTTTCTTTGCTGGAGAGCAAGGTGTTGTCTCTTGATTGAGTCATACAACCCATCTGTGATCCTCTAGGCTGGCTCTGGCCTACTGTTGTTTAACTGCAGGTTTCATGAGCCATCTAGGGTAATTCTAAGAGCTGCATTTGATGTTATTGGAAACCCAGATACCTGGAAAGTGTAGCTGGTAGAGTAATCTCTTTATCCTGATTAGCTATTAACTATGCAAAACAGCTGGCTTCATCATGATAGTCATACGTTGGTTATATTCAGGTTTCTCTCCTTTTTCAGATCCCCTTCCTCTTCCCCAAGGGCCCCAAAGGATGATCTCATAAGCACAACCCAGAAACCATAGCTTTGTGTCTCGGCATTGTCAAAATCTCATAAGCAGGTATCAAAAGAGCAAGCCCGTTTTTAGGAAAGCATGGGATGTAAACATTTTCCACACGCTTTATTTCACATGATGTTGCATAACTGAGATAATATCTTGGTTAACAAGCATACTACAGAGCATTCCATAAAATACTTAAAATAATTTTCCCCTTTGATTTGACTAGGAGAAAAGAATGAACTAGACTTTTCAGGAATTGAGTGCACATTTGTAAAAACGCCCTATTCCCAGGACAGAGCAGAAATCCTATTTGGTGCTAGAAACATAGTCAGTGCTTTTGAAATTTGCCTTTATTGCAAAAAAAATGGATAGTGTGATGAATTACAGACAAGAATGTCCATCTGATAGATTTAGCACTCACATTGTGAATCTGTGTCCTAGGTTTCTGGTCTCTTCAGCATATGCTTTTATCTAGGAATGTATATAATGGAGCAGACAGTAAGTATATATTTATTTTCTTAATTATAATTAGCACTTCTTTCTTTTTATATATTTTTAATTTTTATTACATATTTTAAGGTTAATAGAATTATGCCATTTCTCACTTTCCTTTCCTCCCTCCAAACCCTCCCATGTATGACTTCCTGCTCTCTTTCAAATTCATGGCTCTTTTTCCATTAATTGTTGTTACATATGCATATCATTTCTTCATCCCTGGACTTTAAATTTAAAAAAAATGTTCACTATTAATGAGTTTTTGCCCAGTATATGGAGCACAGTCTGTACAGCTAAAATGGCAGGCAGCAAACCAAACAACTGGTGCAATCACCTGCCAGTTTCATGGGAAATCATTCTGAAAGTACTTGGTATCAACACTCAGAACTTACTGTGTTACACTGTTAAATCCTAAGGCCATGCTTGGCCTCTGAGAAAACTTATAAGACCCCATATTGCTGAACACCCCCAGACCCATCCATCCATCCATCCATCCATCCATCCATCCATCCATCCATCCAATCTTGGCTTTACTCAAAGATCCACTTGATTTCTGGGGACAGCATTAAGATAAAGATTCCTCAATTTTCTCATTGATTTGATATTTTGAAAATAACTGAGCAATATGCATGTTTTCAAGGAATTCGGGGACTTCTCATGTAGTCCCTTGCTCTTAGATCACAATTTCTGCTTAGCCCCTGCCTCATCCAATCCATGTAAGTGACACCTCAGTCCATGCATCAAAGGTAAATGCTTTACCAAGCATGTCAGTTTTGATTCCCACTTCTACTGATGAGGAGAAACCTGGCTTCCCAGGCTCCTCCAACTTCTGCACCTCTGGAATTGTGCAAGCAATGTGTTCTTTACATGACTTTCACCCTCAGGAGTCCACCTTAAATGAGTGCAGCTATGATGCCTCATGCTTGAAAGCTTAGCCATGCCACCTGTGACCTGAGTGTCTAGGGATAGGTCCATTCACCTTCGGCCAGATCGTTCAAAATGCCTCTTCTAGAGAGAGAGGCCCACCAGTCTCTGAAGATTCTTAATTCTCGTACACATGTGACCAGCAGCAAGTTATTACTTTAAGATATTGCTGGCATCTATCAATTAATCTGCTGTATTGTCCCACTCCTATCCTGTGATGAAGCTGAGATGTGATGAAGAGAGAGAGAGAGAGAGAGAGAGAGAGAGAGAGAGAGAGCGAGAGCATTCCTTTACCTGTCATCTCCATTGTCATTGACAGGTAAATGTCATTGTCCATTGCTCTGTCTAGGCATCCATGGCTGATATGCTGATATGCTGTGCTGTGCTAGTACAATGCATATTCGTGGTGAGGCCTTTACTTCTATAGAAACAATTTGTAATTGTGTGTGTGTGTGTGTAAAAAGATCCTCTGTTCTCATTTTTTCTCTTATTCTCCGCCATCTTTTTCTCTCCCTCTTCTCATTCCAACTTGGAAATCCCTTTCTAATGTTTCATTTGTTGGTTAATTTCTCTTTTGAAGTCAACAAGTAGGGTAATGGACATAGAATAATGTAATAAAAATTAGCTGGCTAAGAAAAAGAAGGGAAGTTAGCTCTTATCCTCAGATGCTGCCTTAAGTGTCACATATCGTGAAATAGTGAAACTGTTTCCATGAAAAAATAGTTAAATTCATGTTTTGACCAGTCAGAGCAATTTTCAAAGGAGTTGATCTGATATCTGTTTTACCCCAACAAACCTATTCTGAGTCAAGTCAAAGCAGAAAAACATCAGGTCTTCTCTTTTTGGGTTTTTTTTATTTGTTTGTTTGTCTTTGGTTTTTACTTTGTTTTGTTTTGGGGTGTTTGTTTTGTTTGTTTTGTTTGATTTTGGTTTTGTTTTTCAAGACAGTTTTCTCTGTGTTATAGTTCTGGCTGTCCTGGAACTCACTTTTTAGACCAGGCTGACTCAAATTCACAGAGATCTGCCTGCCTCTGCCTCAAAAGTGCTGGGATTAAAGGCATGCACCACTACTGCCCAGCATGTTCTTCTTGTTTAATTATTAAAATGGAAAGTTACAGACCACTGAATTGTGATCAGAAAAAATACTCTACAAGCTCTTGTAACACACAATTCACATCTTCAGCAATAATTTAAAATTCTACAATAACTTCTTTGTGTGTAAGTTGTTTGTCTTTTATGTACACAAGAAGTAACTTCATGCATGTGGAAGTACATGCCATGTGTCCTGGGGAACAAATTCAGATTGTAAAATTTGGCACTGACCTTTACTTGTTGAGACATCCTGCTGGCCCTAAGAAGTAATTATATTAGGTGCACATCTTCAGGAAATAAAGAATTGTTTTCATTTTTTACCAAAGTAATGAGGATAATAAATCAATAAGTAAAATATTCACAATCATGGCAGTTTAGTGAGCCTCAGCTGTATGAGTGAGACTGATATTCAGATTCTTGGCAATCATTCATTTTCAATTTAGATTTTTCTGAAGCAACTTCAGAAGCAATAAATCCTGGTCTGCACATCTGGGTACAAGTGTTTTATAGCTAGATGTCAGAGTCCAAAGCCATCTAACAGCATGACTTTAAAAACTGTTCACTTCTCAAAGTCTGTATCTTCAAATACTCACTATGTACAGCAGTAAGCATGTATCATGAAGAAACATGCCTTGCATACAACAATCCAATCAGAATACTTGGGTAAGCATTAAGTATGTTCTAATTATACTTCCCATTTCTATAGCTACAGTTGGAATAGTTGCTAAGAGACTGTCTAAGCACAAGAGGAATATTTATGTTGAAAACTAAGCTTTAAGTATCAAGTTCTATTTGTGCACGTAAGGGTTTTCAAATTCCACTTGTTAGCTTGCGATTTCATAAGAGTGCATATCAACTTTATGTCCTGTTTCCCACAGTTTGCACACGTGTGCTTTAAGCACTGTTTCTCACAGTTTGCACACGTGTGCTTTAAGTACTGTTTCCCACAGTTTGCACACGTATGCTTTATGTGCTGTTTCCCGCAGTTTGCACACGTGTGCTTTATGTTCTGTTTCCTACAGTTTGCACATGTGTACTTTATGTCCTATTTCCCGCAGTTTGCACATGTGTGCCGTATGTTCTGTTTCCCACATTTTGCACATGTGTGCTTTATGTCTTGTCTCCCACAGTTTGCACATGTGTACTTTATGTCCTGTTTCCCACAGTTTGCACACATGTGCTTTATGTCCTGTTTCCCACAGTTTGCACACATGTGACTTATATCCTGCTTCCCGCAGTTTGCACATGTTTGCTTTATGTCCTGTTTCCCACAGTTTTGTAAGGGCACAAGCTGTGACTGCTCAGAATTGTCTCTGCTATCAGGACCAGCCTACCCATTAAACATGCCTGAAAAGAGGATTGAGAAAAGAAAGAGGCAAAAGACAGAAGACAGAGTCAGGAGGGCTCTCGGTGAATACTGTAGCAGCCTCAAATTTATTTATCATCCTCTGTAGTGATGGGGCGCAGGCCTGCTTTTTGTCCTGTCTGGCTCGCACATGGCTAGCTTATACCCCAAAATAACAACACACAAATTGTATT
>LOJH01015103.1:7090-22320 GCA_001685095.1 Ellobius talpinus | reverse complement strand
AGTACGGGGATTAAAGGCATGCACCACCACCACCTGACGAATGATCCTTTTTTCGCTGTTCTTTTGTGAATATGTAGGAAATAGAAAGTGAAATTATCAGTTGAGTTAGAAATATAGGAGTCGGGCTGGAGAGATAAGAGGCTTCCTGCTTTTCCAGAGTTTAATTCTCATTACCCATGACAGGTAGCTCCCACAACTGCCTGTAACTCTAGCGCTAAGATATCCAATGTCATTGTCTATCTCTGCAGGCATTGCATGCATGTGCACACACATGAGTGCACATAGAATAAATCAGGTTTTTTGTTTGGTTTTTTTGGGGGGTTTTTGTTTTTTTTTTTTTTNAGTATATGAGTGTGCTGCCTTCTGAGTGCTGGAATTAAAGGCATATGCCACCACCTTTTAAGTGACACTTCTCGCAGGCAGTGTCATTGCTCAGGTACCTGCAGAGGTGACAGGACTCAGCGTACAAAGGTCTGTCCTGATCTCACACCTTTCACAGTTCCACTGAATTGCCTTGGGTATCAGTCTCATGGAAACCCACCTTAGCTTTAATTCAGACTGTGTGATTGGAGTAGAGCAGAATACTGATATTTTGTTATTTTCCCAAACAGAGATCCAGAAAGTCAACTGGATCAAGACTCCAAGGAAATATTTAACCTGGCAAAGGATGTGCTGATTCAAGGACTGGTTGATGAGAACCTTGGACTCCAGTGTGTGCTTCTTCTGGAATAAATTAGATGAGGATTCGGTTATTACTTTATAAACTAGCTTAAAGTGTTTGCTCTGATGCCTTCATTCTCTCTGCTTCTTGCGTTTTCTAATTCTTAGAAAAATTTGTTTTAAATCACGTGAAGAATAAGATTTTGAAATCCTGACAGGTTATTTGAAAATAAAACTTGTGAAAAGATAGGGTAAAGTGCTTATGCAGTGAGTTAGTTAAAGATTTTTAAGTTGAAGCAGATTGTAATAACTGTTCTGTTTTCTATTTAGCACATAGAGTTAAAAATAGTGGTAATATCAAGGTTAAATGAAGTGCCACCTTAGCATTAGGAAGAAATCATATGTTTATTCTATGTGGAGATACAAACAATAACGGTTGTTCTCTGAAATGCCCTAACTCAGTTATGTGAGCATCTTATCAAATGCCAACTACAGAACAAGGACAGTTGTTAATATGATCTGACATATTACTTACTTTTCATTGGCTTCAATTTTAAATGCACTGAACTTTTAACAATTTAAATTTAAATTTCCTAAGTAGTTGTCTGTTGAAAAGTCCAACATGTTTTGTTTTGTTTTTCTCTTTGGGCAATACTAAGGATTGAAATGAGAATCTTACATGCACCAGGCTAGCAGTGCAATAACTGACCCTTATTCCCAGTCCTAACTTGATTTTAAGTTTTGAATACATTGTGACAGTAATTTTTGCAGAGAGTTGTTTTAACAAAGCAGTAAAGGATTATATGAAATTCACTTTTGATCCTGGGCCTCCACATGAGACTTGTGTGGTAGGCAAGTGCTCCACCAGTGAGTGAGCCACAACTACTACTATTTGTTAAAATGCTTTTGTGTTCCAAAAGTGTTAGTGCTATATGCTTATTGCTGTAACTCTCCAAGGGATAGACAGTCATCCAGTGTGTCAAATGTGCAGTTGTTGGGGACATTTGTCCTTCAGAACCTCTGACTAGTCATACCCATATTGTGATTGTTTTCCCTTTCATCTGAGAGTTACATGAGTGAAAAGCTGGGAGTTTCCACATGACACTGTGGGCATTGCATCCTTCCCTTTGCTGGTATCTAAGCCTGTGTTTCTCTTTACTTTTCAGATTAATTATTCGGAATTTCTGGAGCCATGAAACCAGATTACCATCCAATACATTGGACCGATTGTTGGCATTAAATTCTTTATATTCCCCTAAAATAGAAGTTCACTTTTTAAGTTTAGCAACAAATTTTCTGCTTGAAATGACCAGGATGAGCCCAGATTATGTAAACCCAATCTTTGAGCATCCTCTGTCAGAGTGTGAATTTCAGGTAAAGTGCTTGTCATGGTGACTATTGCATGTTTTTTCCTGTTGTTAATGAATCTCTTCTAATATGGTTAAACCAACATCATTAATTTTCTTGAAATGTGCACATACTCCTTTCTAAGGTACTAGCATGTGCTTCCTTTCCCCTGATGATATACACCCTTTATATTCTCAGACTCCACTTGGACCTCTCACCTTCCTCTTCTTCCTCCCACCTATCTGAGAGAGATAGGGTCAAAGAATCACCTGATCCAAATACTAACCAAACATAACCCTGCTTAGCTGTGGCCATAGATCAAGTTCACAACTTCTTGTGGTAGCTTATTAATGGGTATGGCCTGGTATGTTCTTTAGTACAAACTAAATACCCCTTATCTGAACTTATTGGGACTACAAGTGGTTGGGACTACAAGTGGTTTGATTTTGTGTTATTTTTGGATTTTGAAATATTTGCATGTCCCATGGTACCTATTTATTCATTCATTTGTTCATTCTTAGAATTTTAGAGTGTTTACATCATTTAACCTCAACTCTCTCCTCCCTTCTAACAGGTCCCATCCGTACTTCCCATACCTGCTTCTCAAATTCATGGCCTCTTTCTTTAGCTGTTATTATTATACACACACGTACACATGTGTATAAATATAACCTACTGAGTCCATTTAATGTTCTTTGTATGTGTATGTTTTTAGGGCCAATCATTTGGTATTGGATAACTAATTAGGGGCCTCTTCCCTGGAAAAGACTGATTCTCCCTTATTCAGCAGTTATTGTCTGTAGCTTTTCACCTAAAAGTAGGGTCTTAGGAGATTGCCCGCATCCACATAGGCATGTCATCTAGTATTGTCATTGTTCAGGGCTTCTTTACCTTTGGGCAATCATATTATTGAGATCCCATGGGTGCAGCCCCTGTCATATTGAGAAAACACAATCTTGAAGCAGATGTCTTGGTCTTCGGGCTCTTACAGTCTTTCCAGCCCTTCTTCTTCCATGTTTCCTGAGCCTTAGGTGTATGGGTTGCCTTGTAGTTGTATCAGTTGGGATTGGGCATCTTATGGCCAGTTGTCTTCATTTTTGACTATTTGTGGATTTCTATAACAGTCTCTTTCTGCTGTAAAAAGAAAATTAAAAAGGAAAAATGGAGGTTCTTTGATGATGGGCCATAGTGAGATGCCTTAAGAAGTGAACCCAGGCATAAGTAACAAATTTCATTTGTATTTCATTTTTAGCTGATGCACATAGCCTGAAGGTAAAATATAAGTAGTTGTTTAGCACGTGGGTGAGCTGAGTGGCATGACTAGTGATAGTTGTGTTGTGGCACCGTTGGCATTGCCAAGTATGGCATCAGCCCTCTAATGTAGAATCTAAGGGTAGAAGAATGGCTTCTCTCCATTGTGATTATTTTTTCCACTTTTTAAGTATGTGTTTGTTTATAAAAAGGATCTTCTGGGAACTGGAGAGATAGCTCAGTGGTTAAGAGCACCTGGCTGTTCTTCCAGAGGACCTGAGTTCAATTCCCAGCAACCACATGGTGGCTCACAATTTGTAATGAGATCTGTCACCCTCTTCTGGCCTGCAGGCAGGCACGCACACAGAACAGTGTCTATATAATAAATAAAATGTGTGCCTCAACACCTGGCTTTAAAAAAAAAGGTTCTTCTGGCCAGGTATGGCAGTACGTGCCTTTAATCCCAGCACTTGGGAGGCAGAGACAGGTGGATTTCTGTAAGTTCAGTTCAGCCTTGTCTACAGAGTTAGTTCCAGGACAGCCAGGGCTACACAGAGAAACCCTATGTTGAAAAACCAAAAATAAATAAATAATATAAAAAGGTGACGCAAAGATTTTGTAGGGACTGTAGATGTAACTGTGTTGGTAGAGTGTTTGCCTGGCATGTAGGAAGCCTTAGATTCAGTTCACAGCAGCATATGAACTAGGTACAGTGGTGCATATACATGGGAGCTGGAAGCAGGGGGTCAGAAGTTGAAGGTTATTCTTGGTTATATCGAGAGCTCAAAGTCAAAGTAGTCTATCTATCCCAAAAATGAAAGAAGGAACCGGGTGGTGATAGTGCACACTTTGAATTCCAGCACTAAAGAAGCAGGTAGGTCTTTGTGAGTTTGAGGCCAGCCTAGTTTCCAGAAGGAGTTTCAGGACAGCCAAGGCTACACAGAGAAACCCCGTTTTCAAAAACCAAAAAAGAAAGGGTTCTTCCTCAGTTGCTTCTCGAAGTGACAGTATGTATCTGCTAATGGTACTGCTGAATTTTATCGTTTGTTTTTGTGGTGCTGGGAATTGACCTTAGAGCCTCACTCATGCCAGGCAATCATGGAAATATTTCAGTGTCACCGCAAAGAAACGTCATTTTCTTTAAACTTCTCTTTCTATAGGAATATACTATAGACCCTGACTGGCGTTTTCGAAGTACTGTTCTCACTCCAATGTTTATTGAGACCCAGGCCTCTCCAAGTACTCTCCATACCCAAACCCAGGAAGGGTCCCTCTCAGACCGAAAGCAGAAGTCTGGGCAAGTGCGGGCCACCCAACAGCAATATGATTTCACCCCGACACAAACTACAGGTAACAAGTGACCAGGCACCCTGGCCTTTAACAACAACGTCTGTTGCAAGAACAGAAACTTTCTGTGAGAGAAATAAAGGAATAAGATAAAGTCACAAAGGCCATAAGGAAGATGTTCCAGTCAAAGGGAAAAAGGAGAGAGGTTTCTAGAGTAGTCAGCTTTGCCAAGAGAAAGGAGCAGTTGTTGGGGCCCGGGTGGAGGCAATGGAGATAGACTGAAGTAGTTACGGCGCCTCACTGATTTCCAAGGAGAGGTTCTGGATGGCAGTCATGGGAACGGACTTACTGCTAGTGAATCATACGTTTAAAAATGGCTGACATGGTAAGTGTTCCTATATGCTTCTTCCACAATTTTTAAGGGAGAAAAGGATATTATTTTAGAAAAGAATAATAATCTGATTGTAGCTAGACATGCTTATTTTGGTTTGGTTTGACAAATATGCATCATATCTAATGCATCTTATCTCAGGAGCAGAGTAACATTAAACCAGATTCATTTACTGATGTCAGTAATTTATTGGACTATTCTTTTCCAGTGGATTAATTCTTTGCTCTGATATGCAAAATACATATCACAGAGTAAAATATCTTAATCCTTTTTTAAAAGATTTATTTTTATTTTTTGTGTTTGGGTGCTTTGCCTACATATATGCATGTAGTGCGTATATGTGCCTGGTACAAGCAGAGGCTAGAGTCGGGCTAGATCTCCTGAAACTGGAGTTACAGTCAGTTGTAAACTACCATGTGGGTACTGAGAACTGAACCCAGGTCCTCTGCAGGGTCAGCAAGGGCTCTTAACCACTGAACTACCTCTCTAGCCTACTTAATCATTTTGTATAAATAGTTCAGCATTTTTCTTTATATAACTTTTTTCACATTCTGTTGTTTCTGAAAGTAGAACTAATGTGAGTAATCACTGTAAATTCTTTGACAAGCACTGTAAACAAAATGCTGTAACTGATGATTACAGCTGCAGAAGGGTCCTGAGGCTCAGGTGGCTGGTCTGCTGTGGGTATGACCCAAGTACCCTTGGCCTCAGCCTGGTGTCACAGGTAATTGCAGAGGTCTGACACTGCAGGGGTGCCCCAGCAGGTTTCTTGTGCTGCATGGTAGCAGCACCCTCACTGCTTTGCTCCTATGTGTTGTAGTGGAAAGGAGCTCATTTGATTGGCTGACTGGGAGCAGCATTGACCCATTGGCAGATCACACAGTCTTCCCTTCAGAATCCTCATCTTCCTCCTTGCTGGTTGCCCACAAGAGGAGTGAAATGTCACAGAACATACACTGGAAGTCAGTAGGACCTGACTTTGGGATGAAAAAACTGGGCCTTCCTGGTGATGAGGTGGATAACCAAGTGAAAAGTGGTAAGCAAAATGCTGAAACATCTTTAAAATGTATTACCCCCTCATGCAAGAAGCTTCCACACAGAGAGCATATTTCTGTCTGTCCACATTTCCTTCAAAGCTGCAAGAAAAATCATTAAAATTCAACTCATTAATCATTGTTTGGACCCTTACCATGTTGGTGTTCTTTAAGAAATATTATGTGCGTGACAGATCCATTAGTTTAGAGACTTTCTGGAAAATAAGGGACAGGTAAAGCAGTAATTGGGGTACAATTAGTAAGCCCAGTCTCAGGGGTAGGAGTTTAAATCCAGACACAGTGTGGAGCAAGCCTTTGGAAAGACTGGATAGAGGAAGGGTATTTGAAAAGAGCCTGGAAGCTTGGGATGCAGGAAGAGAAATAATGAAAAGGATGAAGATAGAAAGGTAAGTGATATTTTTGTTGAGTGGGGGGAGAGACTCAAAATTAGATCAGCAAGGTTTGTGAAGGGCAGAATCCACTCTGAGGGTCCTGTGTAAGCTGGATAGATGTCCTGGGAACATGGAGAGCTGTGGAGGATCCTGTAAAGGAAAGAAGCAGGGTACTTTAGGAAGCCACCACCTGATGGATGGATTAAAAGCAGTCATGAGGACTCTGGTCCCCCTAAAGAGACATATGTGGGTACCACATAGTATGAGGAGAATGACAAAGCCGGAAGTACTATCACTTAGGCCTTAGCAACTTGAGGTGAGTCGGTGGGGTGGCCTCCTTTCAGAGCCCATGGGAACCTAACAGGCAGAAGGTCTGGTAGGCCTGCAGACTCAGCCCTGGAAGTGCTGGGGAGATGATAGTTCTTTATAAGACTCTGGGAACAGTAAGTGCCTTGGGGAAATGGGCATGCATTCAGATCATAGAACTAAAGTTAGAAGCAAGCATAGCCAAAAGGAGTCAGAAGTGTAAAATAAAAACACCAGGTTTTACTCCCAACTACCATTTATAGACATCAGTCTCAAATCTATGACTCATATGCTGTTCTCGAAGTTTCCCTTTTTAAAAGGAAATGCAGCCATCTTTTTTGCTACTAACCTGCAGTTTTAGGGTGTGCCAAGAAACTTTCTCTGCATTCCTTCCCCCTTACTTATTTCTCAAGACTCTTCCTTCTTAGAATGCAGAGCGATTGGTCTTGCTGTAAGGTTGGACTGTCACCTAAAAGGAAGACCTTCTTAACTGCCCCTCTAACACCTTCACATGCCCATCCAAGATCCTTAGATGCATGCCACTTTCCCTGCTGTTTTCTCTGACAAACTACTAAAGACAGGTCCGCACTAGGGCACTTCTGGACTATTTGGCCTCCTTATTGAATGGAACTTAAGCTGAGACTTCAGAGGACAGTTACTAAAAGTAGTAGCAGTTGTCCATGACTCACTGATCTACAGGATTTCCTGACTACATTTCTAGATTTAAAATGAGTGTGTGTGGTGTAGGTGAAATTTGTGGTCTGTGCAGAAATTAAGGAAAGAGGTAAAACTTAATTGGAAACTTTTTTTGTGAGTTTTATGTATGGATTTGGAAAGGCTTAAGTCATAGATCTAAAGTAAAATAAATGCTAATATGTTAAATATATTTGAATCTGCCCTTATTTTTATAGTTTTAAAATATTCACATACTATGAGAGCAGTTCTTAAAGTATGATGAATTAGCACTTTGTTTATCATCATTAAAAAGAAATGTAGTTTAAAAAGTAGTAGTAGTCCTTAGTTTAGGTGTTACTTCACAAATAATAATTCTCTTGAGACTTTTTTCAGTGTTAGTTAGAACCTAACACCTTAACTACATGGTCTGTCTCTGCTGGATCCCCAGCCCTGACTTTTACACCTTATTTTATTTTTTTGTGATGCTGTTGAATAAAGCCTGGAGTCTCACACATGCTAATCAACCACTTTGAGCTACACTTTCTCCTGTTGTTTTTATTTTTATTTGTCTTGATTATTGATATCAGTTGCATATGCACAGAAACTAAAGAGTCAGACACTTCTCAAAAGCCAAGTAGAAAAAAAATGCCAGTTTTCCTATCTACAAAGCCAAATCCCAGAGGCAGCCCCCTATAAATAACCCTGTTAGTGTTCAGTAACTCTGAGCAGTGGTTTTATTTTCTTAAGATTTATTTTTATTATTTTTATTTTTGTGTATATGTGTATCTGTGTAAGTCAATGCCATGTGTATGCAGGTGCCTTCAGAGGCCAAAAGGGGTATTGGATCTCTTGCAGCTAGAGTTACAGGTTCTCATGCGTTCTCATGGATGCTGAGAACTGTACTCAAGTCCTCTGGAAGAATAGCTGTCTCTCCAGCCCAGGCAGTGATTTTATACTGCTGCTTTTCCCGATATCGTTCTTCATTATCTTCTGGTTTCACATGACTGACGTTTGAGGTTTTCTGTTGTCCTTACCCTTCTTATGGCACATTCATACCTTGTCATGGCCGGAGGTCTCATCCTCTGTGTAATTATGTCTTAGCATCTGTCTCCTTGGTGCTTGATTTTTCCTCTTACTTTGACAAAAAAAAAATCCACTTGTGATTGGGTCGTTTTGTATATGATCATTTTTTCCCTGAATGTTGATAACTATTTTGGCTTACATGCTTAGATCTTTGAATGTTTATCACCAAATTTCTATGAATTATACTCTTATTGTGTCCCAATATAAATATTTTTCTTCTTTAAAAATATATGTCATTATTACATTTGTGTGTGTGTGTGTCTGTACACATGTGCTTGTGCCTACCCTCAGTGCCATGACTCATGGTCAAAGAACAACTTTAGAAGTCTGTTCTCTGTCATGTGTGTTTGGGGGCATCAAACTCAGATCATCAGGGTTGGCAACACACTCCTTTACCAACTGAGTCATCTTGCCAGCCATATTTTGTCTTAAGTTTCTTCCAGGTCTTCCTTTTCCAGCCTCATTCCTGGCCATTGTATGGAGAACCTTTCCTCTTTCAGTCTTACATTTCGTGGACCTAATTATTCCACCTTGATTGATAACTCTTTAGAGACTACTGAAGAAAGGCAACTACAAGTTTCTGAGTTGTCTCAGCACTATTTTCTGGGCTGGCCTTTTCCACCTCACACTTCATACCAGACCTGCTGATTGTCCTTGCTTTCCCTCGGGAGGTGCTGGTCGCAGCAGACCCTGAGCCTTTGGACTGTGCCACATTGTGTCCTTGCTTTGTCCACCACTTAGTTGGGATTTCCTGGGACAGGTACAACTCTTGTTCCTTATAGGTCAGAATTGCTATTCTGCCCTGTCTGCTGTTCCTTATGGGTTTGTGTCCTTAACAGATTACTAAATTACAATTTAAAGTAGAGATAAACACACACTTTCACTTTGGGGTATCCTGGGAAAGAGTGGAAGTCAATTGCACATGTTTAATTGGCCATGAGTAGATAAACCTGCTTTATATTCTTCAGGTCCTCACAATCGAGCAGAAATTCTGAGGTTATGCAGAAGATTTTTAAAGGACCAAGAAAACCTCAGTTTGCTCTATGCCAAAAAGGGCCTCATGAAACAAAAACTAGAGAAGGTTTGTATCTTCTTGAATTCAATTACAGGAGTAGCACTGCATAAGTCCCTTCTGACGTTACTAGACATAAAGGATATTCATGACACCTGCTAACAAATGGCACCTTCCTAAATCCTTGTCTGCAAGGTTCCCAGGTCTGATAGGACTAACTGACTCCTCTCTACTCACCACAACTTAGCTTTACCTTCTCTGTGCAGACTGGCTTTGTATATGGATAGAAATGCCAGTGCTGGTCATTGCTGTTACAGCTCTAGCTATTTCTGTTCTTTAGGGACAGATGCACAACTACTGTAATTCAGGACCTGTAACTGTAGTGGGAATGAGAGGCCATGGGACCTAGAAAATACTGCATGGCTGTTAGAGCTACCAGACAACCCAAAAGCTTCCATCGGAGACACAAGTAGAATATGAGTATTTTGGCGGGGAGGGGCATGAGGTCTCATATAGACCAGACTGGCCTGGAACCCCAAGGGGTCCACCTGTCTTTGCCTCATAAGTACATGTGCCATCATGCCCAGTGAATTAATTTGTAATATGCAGAAATAATGAATAAACTTGTTTAGCTTATAGCTTCAGTTTTACTTAGAAAGCAGCAATAACCAAATTTCCAACAGTTAACGTAGATTGTGATTAAAGACTCCTATTGTTAATTCAGTGTAATCCCTTAGCCACTTGACTTCCAGATATAAGTAGGTAGTGGTTGGGTGGTTCCTCTGCTTTTTTAATGGCAATAAAATATGCAGTTGAGTTTTTTGTTTGTTTGTTTTCATTTTCTCCTTGTCTCTGTAATAGAACTGTTGTTTGCTAGCTTGTTTGAAGACTGCAGTTGAAAACGGTATATTCAGCACCTTCTCTGGCTCTATTGATTCCTTGGAAAAATAGGTCTGATAAAGCCTGATACCCTGCCCGAAGGAAAGGCAGTATCTTGTCATCAGAAGCATGAGAAATCAGAACTGTTGAGTAAAGGTTGCAAGAAGTAAGCCAGGATGACAGGTTTAAGGCCCCGTCTACAAACAATCAATAAGTTAGTCAGATATGGCAGAACATTGAAGTGTAGATCAACCTGATGTCTATGAAACAGATACTAAGTGGTGAATCTGCCAGCCAATCATTAGACATTAGAAGTCCATGCGTTTGTATTTGCATTCATTGTATAAATGTTTCTGAAACATGATACTCAGAAATTATAGTAAATGGCAGCCAGGAAGAGATGATTTGTTAATGGAGCTAGGTCCAGCACATGACACACAAAAAGACAAGTAGAGATTATAAAGTACTCCATCAGAATTAAGCTATGAGCACATCTATGGAAAGCATCTCTGGAGAGACCCCTGAGATTGGAACCGCTGATGAGGGAAAAGTTGAAGGCACACTGAGAGGTGTTGAGTGACTGAGGAGTATGCATGTGAGTGAGTATGGCGTCGCTATGGATTTTTAGACAAGGCTTGCTGTTTGAGGTGTTATACTTTTGTGGATATTCAGATTCAAATTTTCAGTTAAACCAAATTTTTCATACTGACCAAACTATAGTATGATTAAATTATTACTTTTATACCAAAGATGCATTCTGGCAATTTGATTTTGCATACCTGCTTGATATTCTTTTGTTTGGTTGGGTTTTTGTTTGTTTGTTTGATTGGTTTGTTTGTTTGATTGGTTGGATTTTTGGTTTGTTTGTTTGTTTGGTTGGTTGGTTGGTTGGTTGGTTGGTCGGTCTTGAAGCAAGGTAGCCCAGACTGGCCTCAACCAGACTGGCCTTTGAACATCCCTATCCTTTTACCTCCTAAGCATGCACTACCACACTTGGCATATGGTTTTGTTACATGAAATATGTTTTCACTCTTTGCTTCTGGTGATTGTAGGATATCAAGAGTGAGTTAAAAACGAAGCAGGATGCTCAGGTTGTTCTGTACAGAAGTTATCGTCACGGCGACCTTCCTGACATCCAGATCCAGCACAGCAGTCTGATCACCCCCTTGCAGGCTGTGGCCCAGGTCTGCCCACATACTGTGTTTTATGTTCACGTTAGAAGCTCCATTTGTGGTTCCAGGGGTCTCTACTCTTTGTTGGAAAAATGGTTTAAAAGGGGGGTGTTTCCCTTAAATGGTAGACTTAAAGACTATCCTAATTTCCACTTCCTAGTTTTGTGAATTTTTTTTGTCACATGAGGAGACCCTAATGTAGAAGTTAACTAGAAGCATGCACTAACACTGGGTGCCATGTTAGGCACTGAGCTCTAAGCCACACGGCCTTCCTCTTTAAAATCAGATTGACATTTATGTTTCTTATCCAGTATCATATTGGAATAATGGGAAGAAGTCAGTGTAAATTTTGAAGTGATAAATAAGCCATTTAGATCAGTGTCTTGTATGGTTTTTGTTTGATCTAAATAATCTGGGTTGACAGGAATTTATTTTTTAAAACCGTATTGTACATGTACCCTTCATCAAGCTTCCACCACTGGAGATAGGTTATGTGACTGGAGCAAAAGACTGAGCACTCAACCTAGATGTAGCAGTATTAAAAAACTAGAGCCCTTAGCTGGGCTGTGGTGGTGCATGCCTTTAATCCTAGCACTCGAGGTAGGTGGATCTCTGTGAGTTGAAGGCCAGCCTGGTCTGCAGAGCTAGTTTCAGGATACCTAGGACTGTTACACAGAGAAACTCTCTCTCGAAAATCAATCAATCAATAAATAAATAAAATTAAAAAAATTAAAATTAAAAAGACTGGAGTTTAGTAATACTTAGAATATATGGCAAAAGTTACAGGTGCCTCTAAGTGTGGGGCAAGAACAAGACACCCATCTTCCTCTAATCTCCCATTTCTCAGTTCTGTAGTGCTCTCCATCCTGTCCAAAGGCATCATGATGTGCACTGCTATTGGCAAGTCACAGGCCTAAGATTGCATCAAATCAGCTCATCCCTTTTTGTGCATATAAAACAAAACTGGGGAACATTTTTTTTTCAAAGAGGCAAGACTGTTTTTCCTTCTGTTCTCTGAGGAGAGATGTACTGATTGATATTTCCAGTTCCGGTACTTTATTAAACAAATGTTTGTTGATGGAATACCTGCTATATGCCAGCAACTTCTTTAAGTGTCATGGTGCAGTGTTGTGTGAGCCAGGCTAGGCTTCTTGTCTTTTTTTAAAAAATAATTGGGAGCCATAGTACCTGTCACAGAACCAGCAGACAGCACTGCCTGCTGCTGAGGTCATTGTTTTTTGGGTTGGGTTTTATTTTTTGCATTTTTAAATTAATTAATTAAATATTTGGAGATGTTGTTTCCCTACATAGCCCTGGCTGTCCTGGAACTCATTGTGTAAGCCAGACTGGCCTTGAACTCACAGTGATACACCTACCTCTGTCTCCTGTTGGGATTAATGGTGTATAGCACCGTCCCCAACTAAGAGGATTTTTCTTTCAGTCACTGCAACTGGTCTAATAGAGTGAGTGTTTAGAATTCTCCAACAATGAAGGAATTTGTACATAGCTCTCAGGAATCAGTGGTCAGTTAACAAACCTGCTGGCTACTATATGCTGAATGAAAGCAGCAGGTTGTAAAACAGCAGATACCAGCACACAGGCTGATAAAATACTAGGATCTAGCAATAATTCTTACTATTTTCTAAAATTTTATATAGTAACATTATAACTGTTTAAACAAGGATTTTTGCTTAAAGGAAAAATCATATTTGTGTGGCTTTGACATTGCTTTTGTAAAATAGAATACTTGTTCATTTTTACTCTTATATGTGTGTGTGCCTTCACTAAACAAGTATAGAGAGCTATGAAATGTTCATGAAATGTTCACTGCACAGATGTTGCATGCATACATGCATCAGGACAGTGCCATGGAGCCCTGTTGAAGTCATTCTTTCAAGGTCTTCACAAGCATGACACCACACACTTGACAGCTTAGTATCCACATCACATGAAGCATTGAGATCCTAGCTTGAACTGTGATTGTTTGCTTATCATAATCCACATCAAGCCAGAAGTAATTGACTAAATTCTAGGTGCCCTTCCCCTTGTATAATAGCCTGTTAAAATACTGTGAACTGGATGTAGACATGTAATGGATATGTTTTTAACGGTTGGTATTTAAAGGTAAAGCTCTAAAATACTACTTCAGGTCTGATTTATGTTTATTTTTTATTTTTAACAGAAAGATCCAATAATTGCAAAACAACTCTTCAGCAGCTTGTTTTCTGGGATTTTAAAAGAAATGAATAAATTTAAGACAACATCTGAAAAAAACATCATCACTCAAAATTTGCTTCAAGACTTCAACCGTTTCCTTAATTCCACTTTCTTATTCTTCCCACCCTTTATCTCTTGCATCCAGGTAAAAGTTTGCACACACTTCTTTTTGGTCATATGCTGCTCCTGTCTGACACCTCATGCCTAATGCCATCACTTTGTTTCCTAAGCTGAAACTCGAGAAACAAGTTGTTTAGCAGTGAATGTGTTATTTAGGGTATCTCTTCTAAGTGGGCACATATAATATGTCTTTTGTTCTTTTTGCTCCCCAAACATACCCTTGTATATGACAATAATCTGAAACGAAACTTGTGTTTTTAATAAGCCAGTCTCTTTAGTATTTTGATTAAACTCTGTGCGTGTGTGTGTGTGTGTGTGTGTGTGAATGTTTGCCTCCATGTGTACCTGTACACAACATGAGCCTGGTACCTGCAGAGGTTATAAGAGAGTATCAGATCCCCTAGAACTGGAGTTCCAGACTGTTGTGAGCCAGCATGTGGTTGCTGGGTATTGAACTTGAATCCTCTGGAAGAGCAGCCAGTGCTTTTAACCATTGAGCCATCTTTCTAGCTCCACCTACCTTATTTTTTGGATTAGTGTTTCTTGCTAATCCTGGAACTCTGATTAAGCTAGGTCAGCTGGCAAGCAAACTCCTGTGATCCTCCTCTCTGCCTCCAGGTACTGGAATTCTAGGTGTACTCAGCATTTTACATGGGTCCTAGGCATCTGAACTCAAATCTTCATGTTTGCGTGGCACAGAATTTAACAACTAAGCCGTTTCCTGAGGCCCTAAACCCTCTATTTTGTTTAGTTGTTTTTGTTTGGTAGTATTTCAGCAAATTTTTCCTTCCTTGAGGTGTTGATTGAGCACATGTCTGGCTTTGTTCTAAGTGATGTTGTCGAGCCTTGAAGACACAAGTGTCACCAACAAACATAAGACAGACTAAACTGTATGCTTGAGTGATACGGAACTATTAAAATCATACAGAATGGTAATCAAACAGATTACGTAAATGGCCTTTGATTGGGTCAGGTATGCTGTCATTACCAATATCTAGTAATGGGTCAGAGAAGTCTTCCAAGGAGACTCATTTGCAGCAGAGAACTCAGTATAAGTACACTTTCAGTTATTACTTCAGTATACTTACCAGATTCTCATATTTAACAAATGAAAATGAGCATGAAAGCTCAGCAAGAAAAGGCACCTGCCACCAAACCTCATCACTTGAGTTTTATCCCCAGGACCCACATGATAGAGGGGAGAACTGACTCCCACAAGTTGTCCTCTAACCTCCATATACATGCACATGTTATACATTTGCCCATTCATGTACACACATACATGCGCAATAAATTGTAACAGGAACGAGCGGGCTGCTTGTTGTCCCAGCCGCCCCGCTAGCTTACATATGAAATAATCACACAGAAACTGTATTCATTTAAACACTGCCTGGCCCATTAGTT
>LOJH01015102.1:3966-16265 GCA_001685095.1 Ellobius talpinus | reverse complement strand
GTCTACAAGAGCTAGTTCCAGGACAGGCTTGAAAGGTACAGAGAAACCCTGTCTCGAAAAACTAAAAGAAAAGAGTAACAGAACTGGAAGAACGACCTAGAAAAAGGTATTTGGGAAAGGTATGAACACCCTGACTTCAGTTTGGAGGAACTTTCGAGAGCTCACTTCACTCTGAGAGCTCTCTGGATGAGTAAATGTCTCACAAGGAGACAATGTGCTAGCAACTGTCCACTCTGAGCTAGTCTCAGTGGACGCGCTCTTTTGCTTTTTTCAACACCCCAAGAACTGAGTTCTTTACAGTGGACCCAAGACATTCCAGCACAGGAATTGGATGGTGGTGCGCAGGCCGGTGAGGCTGAGACAATGGGATTTCTGAGGCCAGCCAAGTCTACACAGTGAGAAGCCCAATAAGGACTAAGGGACTGGAATCATGGCTCAGTAGTTAAGAGAGCGTGCCCACATTGGGCAGCAAACAATTACATACAACTCCAGTTCCAGGGGATCTGACAACCTCTTTTGGTGTCTAGTGGTACCACTACCCTGTCCCAAAAATAAAATCTTAAAAAAAGAAAGGGTGTAAAGGGCTGAGATGGCCTAGTAAGGGGCCAAGCCTGATGGCTTGAGTGCAGTCTGGCATCTGACAAGTCGTCTTCTACTTCCCACCCATGTACCCAGAAGTACAAAGAATCAAGAATAAAAGTGGCACACAAGGACACGTGCCTGCACTCCCAGTGCTGAGGAAGAGGAGCAAGGAGGACCCCTGGAGTTTGGTGGTCAGTCAGACTAACCAATTCATAACCCTGCCCCGTGATAGGACCTAATGATATTTAGGGGGCTGAGCAACAGGATTTCAATTTTAAAGCCTGTGTGAGCTACCAGTTCCAGGCATGCACTACACAGCAAAACCCAGTTTTGTGTGTGCATGTGTTTTTGTTGTTTTGCTACTACATGAGAGTAGTCTATCCTGGCACTAGCAATGAACTCTGACCCTCCCATTTCTGCCTTCCAAGTGCTAGGATTACTGGTGTGCACTGCTGTGGAGACCTTGCCTTTTTATATTTTCTTACTTTTTTTTGGTGGCAGGGTAGAGTAGAAGGGATCCAGATATGATCTACCCACATATTCCGATTGGCCTCAGACTTAACATGCAGACTAGGCTGGCATCGAAAGTTCACTGCTCCTGTCTCTGCCTTCTGAGCACTGGAATACCAGGTGTGAGCTATCACACTCAACTTGAGACCCTGCCTTTAAAAAAAGGGGGGGAGAAAAAGACGCTGGGAGGGAAAAAAAAGTGAGCCAACCAAAGTCAGGCACCTTGGTCTTGAACCTGACTAACAGGGCACTCACTGGGAACGAGGACACATTCTGTAAGTAGGAAAAAACTAGGAAGCATTTGTATCAGTAACAGCCTGCATCATGACACTTACAAATTCATGAGGCAAATCGGCCTTCTGGTCACTTCTACAACGATCACCCAGTTTCCCCACGCCCCATGAAAACGACAGGGCGGCCCTTGTTCTCGGCCAGTTAAGGGCAGGGTCTCCGGGTCAGGTGGTCCTGACATCTGCACCTTCGTTTCCCTGGGGCAGGCACGGAGGCCCGACGCGAAGCCCGTTCGCTGTGACGCCCAGCTCGTCCGGCCGGCTGCGAGCTCCAGCGGAAAGAATGGACGCAAGTAGTGACCGAGGAACGCGCTGGCCCCGGGGCCACCCGGAGTCCTCCCCACCCCGGGGCCCGCCCTCCCTGGTGGCCAGGGCCCAGGCCTCACCCCGAGCGGTGCCGCCCCTGCCGCCGCCTCAGGCTCCGTACCCGCCGCCTCGCGAGGCGGGGAGATGCAAATGAGCCAACGGATTCCGCAGCGCCGAGTTCCGCCTGCGCAACCTCCTCCTCGCCTTGGTGCGCAAGCGCTGGCCGCCACCGCCTAGGCCCTTATGCGCAGGCGTTGACAGCAGCCATATTGGCTCTCTCGCGCACGCGCGCTGCTCGCTTCTCAGGGCGGATTCTACCGAGGTGAAAACTATCTCTTTTGAGGGGAAACGATAACTAGAAGCAGCGCGGAAAAGGCGGCGAGGGCTCCAGACCCACGCGTACTCTGTGGCTCCCTTCCCTTTACCTGGCTCGCGGTCGCCCTTGTTGCCCCGAAGGGAGCTTCTCCGCTGAGGGAGGACGCCGAGGCGAGGCAGCGCCTTTGCGCTTGCGCGCATACGGTGGCCGGAAGGAGCCAAAGACGGAGCCTCGGGCGACACCCGCGAGCCCCACCCTTTCACCCCCTCGTGGCTGCGTAGACCCGGTGAGGAACGCTGGCCGGCTAGTTCTACGGTGGGCGCAGAGGGGAGTGGGCGTCCCGGGGTCGGGCTGGTGGTGTCTGCGCGACCCTCGGGGACTTGGATTGGTGGAAGGAGAGGATTGTACTAAAGATTCTTCGGAACGAAATGTTTCGCTTCTCGGGTTCACGTTCTTTTCATTCATTTTATTCTCGTGCTACTGCTGTGTGCTGGGCACCTGCTTCGTGTCCAGCTGCATTCTAGGCAGTGGAGCAAGGAGGACAGGACGTGCAAGACAGTATGGCTCTGGGTTCGGGGGACGCAGGTCCTGGTGTGGGTATAATGGTGATGGAGCAAGCGCGATTGCTGCATCTCTCATGCTGCTCTTAAGGGAGACAGAGGCAGAAGGACTGCTGTGAGTTCGAGACCTGCCTCGGCTACGTAGACACACTGTCTTTCACAATAAAAACGACCACACAAAACAGCAAGAACAGGCGTTGTGGGTTGTGGTGAGCTCGAGAACCGGGAGGCAGGACGATTCCATACCAGTTTGGGCTGCATTACCAGACCCAGCCTCAAAAACAACAGATAAACCTTGTTTGTTGGAAGAGTCTGGAGGATCAGGAATTGAAGTACAGCTTTAGCTACAAAGCAAGTTAGAAAACAGGTCTACATGAAGCTCTATCTTATAATGAAAATGGAGAAAGTAATTGAATGGGAAAGAAGAGATGCTTGAACCAGGAAGTTTTTATTTACTTTTTTAAAATTTATTTATTTATTTATTTGGGACTGAGTCTCACTGGAATTGACAGCGTTTCATCACTTCTGCCTCCGGTGTGCTGAGATTAGGTTTGTTCATTTGCTTTTTGTTTTTGTCGTTTTCAAAACAGGGTTTCTCGGTAGACCTGGCTCCTGAACTCGCTCTGTAGACCAGGCTGGCCTTGAACTCAGAGATTAGCCTGCCTCTGGTTTACTTGTGCTTTAGTAATAATAATAACAAATTTTAAAATTGTTTTTAATACTGATAATCATTTGTGTTTGTATTATTAGTGTGTGTGTGTGAGCTTGCGCACGGGTTTCAGGTGTCCTGTGCTGGAGTGGCAGGTGCGGGTGTCTGTGCGGAGACTGTACCCCAGCACTCACAGAGCAGCATGCCCTCTTAACCCTGAGCGAAGGCAGCATCTCAGCATCTAGACAGCATCTCAAATGTTTGGGCGACAGCCTGAGTTCTTCTACACTTTTAGAATCTCTGAGAAACTCGGCGGTGGTGGTGCACGCCTTTAATTCTAGCACTCGGGAAGGAGGCAGAGGCAGGCAGATCTCTGTGAGTTCCAGGACAGTCAGGGCTACACACAACAACAACAAAAGAGGAGAGGTCAGGGTGATCTAGACAGAAGAGTGCTCTCATGACTGTCATTGTGGCCTGGCAGACATAATTGGCCTTCTGTTCTTTTTTTTTCTTTTATGACGCATCTCACCAACAGACTTTTTCTTTTTGTCTTTTTGAGATAGTGTCTCACTATGTAGCTGAGGCTGGCTTCTCACTGGCCAGGACCCTTCTGTCTGCCTCCCTAGAGCTGCCATCACAGGTGGTGCCCAAGTGGTATTTTCATCACGAGGGTGTTCCCTGACCAAATGTTCCTTTCCACTCAGTTTGCAGAGATGGCTTCCAAGCGCATCACACAGGAAACCTTCGATGCTGCAGTGCAGGAGAACATTGAGGAGTTTGAGATGGGCGCTGAGGAGGCCGTTCGAGAGGCGGTGGAGCAGTTTGAATCACAAGGTAGGATGGTGGGCTCAGTACTGGCTCTTAGAGGCCACAGCCCTCAGCCTGACATAACAACAGGGTGCTACTGACCCCATCCTTGCCTGTCTCCATGCATCAACAGCACCCCACTTCACCTTAGAACCACATGGAATATTGCCATTTCTGGAGTCAGTCACAAGTCATGGAGGAGAGTGGGTGGTAGGGCTACTTGTGATGGTGATGGTGGTGGTGCCAGTAGGGTTTGAAGCTCTTGAGCTATGTGACAAGGAGCAGAAACTCAAGATGAGTTGACCACGTGTGCATTGGTGGAGGCTGGGTTCTAGGCATGAGCACACCCCATTCCCTCTTGTCTCCACTCTCTGTCTGGCTCTCCCTGGTAACAGTGACGTCAGCTGGGAGGTAAGAAAGAGGTCTGCCTCCAGGGCACAGAGATGGGTGCCATAGTGGGCAGTCAAGTAAACATGGGGAGCCTGACTGCACAGGCAACTCACTTGCTAAAATACTTGCTGAGTTTGTCCCCAGAACCCATGTAAAAAGTCAGCCATGATGAGGTATGTTTTTGTTTTTGGGGGGATTTGGGTTTTTTTTGAGGGGGGTTGTTTTGGTTTGGCTTGGTTTTTTGAAAAAAGATTTCTCTATGTAGCTCTAATTGTCCTGGAACTTGCTCAATAGACTAGGCTGACCTGGAACTCACAGAGATCCACCTGCTTCTGCCTCTTGAGTGCTGAGATTTAAGTCATGCACACCACACTACACCCCCACAATGGGATGTTTGTAATCCCAGCACTGAGAGGCGGAGACAGGTGGATTGCTGGGGCTTGCTGGCCAGCCATTCTAGCCTAATTGGTGAGCTCCAGGTTCCAGTGAGACCCTGTCTCAAACAGAAAGATTACAGCTGCTGAGGAATGATGCCTGAGTTTGACCTTTGGCCTCCATGACCCTTGCACAGGAACATCCTCCTATATGACCACACACACAAACACACACACACACACACACACACACACATGAACACCAACCACGACCACGACCATCCACACATACAAATGCCCCCACATAACCATCCATACACACAAACACCCCAATGTGAGCACACACACAAACACCCACCACAAACTGTCCACACTTACATGAATACGCCCACATAACCATCTACACATACACATGATCATGCACACATACACATGAAAATCTGCATACATGCACACATATAAACATACACAGAAACACACATACAGTGTCCAACAAAACACAGCATGGTGGTACATGTCTGTGATCCCATCTCTTCCTTGTCTTTATTATTGTTTAGATTTGTTTTTTAAGACCGATTTATATAGCTTTTTAAGTCATTATGTAGCTAAGGCTAGCTTAAACCCTGATCCTCCTGCCTCCCTTTCCCAATGCAGGGATGACAAATATGCACCGCTACTACCAGCTGATCTCAGTACTTGGGAAGCTGAGGCTGTAAGAGTACTGTGAATTTAAGGTCAGCCTGGGCTACATAACAAGACACTACCTCAAAAAAACTTACCCCCTAGCTGATGTGGTGACACATTCTCTTAATCCCAGAATTTGGGAGATATAAGAACGTAGAATCTGAGTTTGAGGCTAGCCTAGTCTGTATAGTGGTCCAAGGTCAACCTGATCTACATAGTGAGATTCTGTCTCAAAAGCAAACAAGAAACCTCCTAAAGCACACACATACACACACGAAGTACCTACCACAGAAGGGATGCTTTTGGGGCCTCAGGAGGCTGAGATGCACATGGGGACCAGTAAGGGTTGAGTTTAAAGGGAGAGGCTCTGTGGGGTTCCCTCTATATCTGTCTGCCAGGCACAATCTGCCACCTCACTCCCCAGAGACAGCATGTGTGGCATGGCCTTAGCAGTGGCACACTTACTCTGTGTAGCCTGTGGCTGGTCTATGCAGCTGGAGGAACCATTGGGGAGAACCCTGGAAGCCAAGTCGTCAGCAGGGACCTCCTACCTGAGGGACTTGTCTTCAGCAGCCCCATCTTCCCTCTGCAGGGGTTGATCTGAGCAGCATTGTGAAGGCAGCACCGAAAGCGTCTATGGACAGTCTTCAGGAGCCTACACATGATGTCCTGCAGGTAGGAGCAGCTTGCTCCCTCAGCACTGCGATGCTCTGGAGGGTCTCTTCCCCACGTCCCATATGGCAGAAATCAGGATCTGCATGTCAGTGGCCTGTCCATCTTGTGACCAGTAGAGGTCTACAGTCAAGTGTCCCAAGTCCATGTGAGGGTTACCCAGCATCTGGGGACAGCTGAGCTACTCGGACGACATGTTTGGGAGACACAGTGCATGTATGATCTCTCTTTCCAAGTTCTGGGGTCAAGGGCACACAATATAGCTAGGGTCTCTGGCCAGCTTTGTGTGGGTTCTAGGGATCTGGACTCAGGTCCTTGTACTTACACATCAAGTTTGATCCCCAAGACTTATGTGGTAGAGGAAAGCCCTGGTTCCCATGGAGTTGTCCTCTGCTCTCTGCATTCATGTTGTGGGGTATGTGGGTATGCATGACATAAAAGTAAAATTTTTTTAATGAAAAAAAAAAGTTGAGGCCTGAAGATCTATAACTCAGTGGTAGAGCACCTCTGTTGCATGAAACCCTAGGTTCAATCCACAGTTCTTAAAACAGCGGGTGCAGAGAAGGGCTGGAGAACTGGTTCTGCGTCTAAGAAACTGGCTGCTCAGCTGGGCCGTGGTGGCACATGCCTTTAATCCCAGCACTTGGGAGGCAGAGACAGGTGGATCTTTGTGAGTTCGAGGCCAGCCTGGTCTGCAAGAGCTAGCTCCAGGACAGGCTCCAAAGCTACAGAGAAACCCTCTCTCAAAAAAACAAAAAAAAAACCAACTGGCTGCTCTTCCAGAGGTCGCAGGTTCAGTTCCCAGCATCCACATGGCAGCTCACACCCATCTGTAACTCCAGTTCTATGGGCTGTGATGGGCTATGACATTCTCTTCTACCATCGTCAGGCATGGCGATGTACATCAGTGGTGCATAGACAGACGTGCAGGCAAAACATCCATAATACATAAGATACCATCAAAGATTTTTCTTTTTAATACGATTATTATATGGTGGCTCATATACAGGATCCCAGCATTCAGGAAGCTGTTGCAGGAAGTTTTCTTGTGAGTTCAAGGCCAACTTGTACAACATAATTTTAAGGCCTGGGCTATATATCAAGACCCCGTTTTGGCACTGTAAAGATGGTTCAGCAGTTAAGTGTGCTTGCTTCTCTTACAGAGGACCCAGGTTCAGTTCTCAGTGCTCACATGGTGTGGCTCACAACAGCCTATAATTCCAGCTCTGAGGGATCCTTCTTCCTATTCTGGACTCTGAGAGTATCATATGCATGTATGTACACGTGCACACACACAAAGATTCTGTCTTCTTTCTTTTCTTTTTCTTTTTTTTTGATTTTTCAAGACATGGTTTCTCTGTAACTTTAGAAACCCTCCTGGAGGGGGCTGGAAAGATGGCTCAGAGGTTAAGAGCACTGGCTGCTCTTGCAGAGGTCCTGACTTCGATTCCCAGCAACCACATGGTGGCTACAACCATCTGTAATGAGATCTGGTGCCCTCTCCTTGACTGTAGGCATACAAGCAGACAGAATACTGTATACGTGATAAATAAATAAATCTTTTTAAAAGAAAGAAAGAAAGAAAAGGAAAGGAAAGAAAAGAAAAACGAAACGAAACTGTCTTGGAACTCAGTCTGTAGATCAGGCTGGTCTCAAACCCACAGAGATCCGCCTGTCTCTGCCTCCCGAGTGCTGGGATTAATAGTGTGGGTAACCATTGCCTGGCTAAGATTCTGTCTTAAATTATCAGTGTAGGTATAGAAATTTCCAGATTTTGGGGCAAGGTTGAGGTTCCCAGAGGTTCAGAGCCTAGCAGCAGCTACTAACACTGACATTCTCTGCAGGTCCTCAACGATCTGCAGGAGTCCCTGTATGGGTCTCGGCCCCAGGAGGTGTCAGCCCACCTTGTCCGCTTCTGTGACCAGTGCAGGCAGCAGAAGACCAGCCGCTACCTGGCAGCCCAGAAGGGGGCCTACCCAATCCTCCTGGCTGCCTGGCAACTTGCTGCCACAAGCGACCAGGGCCTTCTGCTCCAGGCTCTCAATGCCCTGGCGGTGCTGACTGATGGCCAGCCTGACCTTCTGGATGCCCAGGGCCAGCAGCTGCTCATGGCCACACTGGCACAGAATGTCTCCAACACTGAACTCACCTCTTGTGGGATCCGCTGTGTGCGCCATGCCTGCCTGAAACATGAACAGAATCGACAGAGTCTGGTGAAAGCCGGAGTGTTGCCCCTGCTAACTGCTGCTATCACACAGCATGGCCAGCACGCCGATGTGGTCAGGGAGGCCTGCTGGGCCTTGCGGGTCATGACTTTCGATGATGACATCCGAGTGCCCTTTGGCCATGCCCATGAGCATGCAAAGATGATTGTTCAAGAGAACAGAGGCCTGAAAGTGCTGATTGAGGCTGCCAGAGGTAGGAGGAGCATTGGTAAGAGTAGGGTGGGTGTGCTGAGAGGGTAGCCCAACCATAGAGCCCCTGCCTAGAATGAGGGGCTGGGGGCGTGTCTGGGGTGGAGCCACTGCCTAGAATCCCCCAGTGAGGAGTTGGGGCACGTCTCGGGGTGGAGCCACTGCCTAGAATCCCCCAGTGAGGGGTTGGGGGCTTGGCTCAGAGACCTGCCTGGATATAGGATGTCCTGGGTTCATCCTCAGCACTATAAAACAATAAAGCAGCCCAACACTTTGCTCTCATGTATAAATACATGGATCCAGCTCCAGGTGGCTGCTATGAGTCAGCTGTGGGCAATCATGATGTTGATCTTCATACCTTAAATCTACTCTCTTCCAGCCTGTCCCTTTCATCCATTTGAAATGTCTAAAAGAGCTGGCTGTAGTGGCACTGTGGTGACACATACGTTTAATTCCAGAGAGAGAGAGAGAGAGAGAGAGAGAGAGAGAGATGAATTTTGAGTCCCTCCAGATCTACATAGCAAATTCTAGGCCAACCAAAGCCACATAGTCTCAAAACAACAAAGATACAAAACCCTGAGAATTGAGCCCAGAAGGTGCTAAAAAGGACAAGTTCCCCACCTGTCCCTTGGCTGTGGCTCCATGGCTAAGCCTGTGCATGGTATTCCCACTCTGAGGGACAGGAAGGCTGTCTCAGTCCCTGCTCACACTTCAGAGCTGCTGAGGCCTGACCATCTATCTATCTGCAAAGCCTGCCAGCTTCCTGAACTCTTCGCTCCTCCCATGCTTGTGTGGAGCACCTGGAGTCCTGCTGGCTAGAGGCAGAGCAGGAACAAACATTGGAGCCTTGTCAGTGCTGTGCTGGAGCCTCGCTGATGTTAAGCACAAACCACTCTGTGCTACGTTCAGGCTCCACCTCTAAACTGCACCCAACCCCCAAATATAGAGAGTATGGCTCATATTCTGGTAGTCTGAAGGCCCCAGGGCAGACCAGAGACTCCCAGCAACCCCAGGGAGTCTTTGTCCACTGAGAAGCCTCAGTTCCCCACTTACCAAACCCCTTACCTGATTGGATAGGCCCCACCCACTATACCGCACTCCTCCCTTTATTAAAGCAGATGGTGTGGTTGTTGACCACATCAGTAGCTCACTTAGATCAACCTGGGTGGAGATGCTAGGGGTCCCGGGTGGTCCATAGGCAGCCAATGCCACAGAGATGAAAACTGATGACCCATCACCATCAGGGGTAATCTGTAGTCTGTCTGTGCCTGTTCCTCTCCAATTTGCTGCTGTGTTTACAAAAGTCATTCCCAGCAGGGCAATGGTGGTACACACATTTAATCCCAGCACTCAGGAGGAAGAGGCTGGTGGATCTCTGAGTTCGAGGCCAGTCTGGTCTACAGAGCAAGTTCCAGGACAGCCTGGGGTACAGAGAGAAACCCTGTCTTGAGAAAAGTCATTCCCAGCCTAGAACCTCAAGGTCACATTGGAAGACTTATTTTGGTGGTTTGGTTTTCTTCCTTCCTTTTAGACTGTCTCACTATGAAGCCCTGGTACTTGCTGTGTAGACCAGATTATCCTGAAACTTGCAGAGATCCCTCTGCCTCTGCCTCCAGAGCTGGGATTAAGGTGTGCTTAGGGAATGTCAGGAGCAGCTCTGGCTGCTGTTTGCCTCATTGTTATGGAGCAGTTTCTGGAGCGGCCGGCAGGGGGCGTGGCAAATCTACCAGGGGCCAATTCTCGCCTGGGCCTGTTGGATGACCCCAGCCAGCCTGGGAAGTGGAGAGTACTCTGGAGACTAACAGGCTGCTTTCTACACATTCCTTTGTCCCTGACCCCTCCCAACTCCAACTCTTCCCTTCCTGCCTCTGCACAGCGTTCCCTGACAACCCGGGAGTCCTGAGTGAACTCTTCAGCACCCTGTCCCGCCTGGCTGTGCGGAATGAGTTCTGCCAGGAGGTCATCGACCTTGGAGGCCTTGGCATCCTTGTGACCCTGCTGACTGACTGCAGTGAGCACCAGGTGGAGCCCAAAGTCTTCTTCCTCCCCCAGGGCTCCTGCCTTAGGCCACAGCTGACTAGACTGACCCACTGAGGAGAGGGCAAGGGTGAAGGTTCAGGTTTAGAAAGCCTGCCCATACTCTCAGCTCTCAGGGTTCTGGTTCCATTTGCTCCCCTCCATACTGATGAGACTTAGAGCCTCCTACATGTTAGCCCTCTCCCACCAGGTCACACTGCAGCCCTATGTACTATTGTTTCAGACTGGTCTTGCTCTACAAAGTTCAGGCTGGTCATAATATTGCAATCCTCTTGCTTTAGCCTTCCAAGTACTGGGATGACAGACTGTATGTGTACATGTGTGCGTGCATGTGTTTATGAGAAAGAGAGACAGAAAGAGTGAGGAGGGGTCACAAGGTCTCGTGTAGTCCCAGCTAGCCTTGAATTTGATCCATGTGTGCTACCTTGCCCAAGCTCTGTGTGGTTGGTATGGGTGCTAGAACTCAGGGCCTTGTGCATGGGGGGCAAACACACACACTACCAGCTGAGCTACTGCCCAGATCCTACTTGTACATTCTCTACAATGAGCAAGAGTAAGGAAGTGGAAAATCGTCCTTAGTTCAGGCTGCTCAGTGGGTCACATCTCATGCCCTACCCGTGTGAGGTGGATTAGGCAGGTTACCCACAAGAGCCAGCCTGTCTTCTTCCAGTCTCATGATCCTTTTGTCACAGGCTGGACTGTAACCCTGGGATGACCACATGTGTCCAAACAGAAACAGCCACAGAAAAGTTTCCTTACCCTCACATCCAGCAAGCAGAAGGTGTGCAGCTGGCACATGTGCCAGGGTGACTTCCCCTTGTCATCCACACAGGACCTCATGAAACAAGTGCTCAGTGCCCTGAGAGCTATCGCGGGCAACGACAATGTGAAGGATGCCATTATCCAGGCAGGCGCTACAGAGTCCATTGTGGCTGCCATGACTCGGCACCTGGCCAGCCCTCAGGTACCCACCTCAGACACATGGGCAGGACAATGGCGGGATCTACAGGGATTGCCACCTCACTGTCAGCAAGACTAGGTGAAGGACTGCAGTGTTCCTGGTAGGCTCACACCCCGCCCCCGGGCACCCAGCCCACCACTGCGGTGACACAGCTAGCAGAGGCCTACTGAGGGGAGCTGCAGAATATCCAGGGTGGAGTGGCCAGTTGTGCTGACACAGGTGTGCATCCCACACTCCTAGGTGTGTGAGCAAAGCTGCGCGGCACTCTGCGTTCTGGCCCTGCGCAAGCCTGAGAACAGCCGCGTCATTGTGGAGGGTGGTGGTGCACTGGCAGCCCTGGAGGCCATGAAAGCACACCCGCAGGAGGCCGGCGTCCAGGTGAGTGAGTAGCTGTGCTCGTGCTCGCCACAGCCCGAGACCACAGGCTCCTTCCTTGTCGCTGCGTCAGCATGTCAAGCCAGGTGTGGGAGCTGTGACCCCAGTCCTCAGGAGACCGGAGGAGTACCACAAATTCAAGACCTGCCTGCCTTGCAGAGTGAGTTTAGGACAGTTTGGGCACTTGACTACATATGCACACACGCACACACATACACACAACCCCAGAGGCTGTCCTGTTTCTGTTTTTATCTCCTTTCTGTCATTTTCGTTTGTTTGTTTGGACAGGGTCAAATGTAACCTAGGCTGGCTTCCAACTTTTTTTTTAATATTTATTTATTATGTATACAATATTCTGTCTGTGTGTATGAC
>LOJH01015101.1:339-23676 GCA_001685095.1 Ellobius talpinus | reverse complement strand
CGGGCGAGGGTTGCGGGGTTAGTCGCCGCCCTCTGTTCGCCCGTCCTGTGCTGTCAAGTGACCCGGTAGAGCCCTGACCCGCGTGGCCCACCGCAGTCCCCAGCGCCCCGCCAAGACGCGTGGTTTGGTATGCGCCACGCGGCCGGTGAAGTAGGAAGCACTTGCAGCGTCCTGCGCGTTTGATGTGCGGGGCGAGCCTGGGCAGGAGGGCAGGTGCCCAGCAGATGCAGCCTCTCTGCTCCGGCTGCGCTTGGTCCCGCTGCACCCAGGCTCCGCTCTTTGTGAGCCTAAGGGAGCGGCTCCGCTTTTGGTCCTTACCACCGGAGGAGCAAACCTTGCTGAGTGCTTGGCGCTTCTAAGGCTGCACCAACGTGGACGGGCCATAGTGCGGACTTAGTTCCTTTGGTCGGGGGCGTGAATACGAATGAATGTTTCGTCTCTGGCGTTTTCTGACCACCTGTCCATGTGGCGATCACCGCCAGTGCTGAGAGAGAGCCTGCGTTAAACTGTGTACAGTGGTGCATGTCTCTAATTGCAGCACTTAGGAGGCCGAGGCAGGAGGATTACAAACAGTACAACCCAGTCTAAATCAAAGAAGCCCTGTCCCAAAGAGATAGGGTGTGTTGTGTTGAATACTACAGGAAAGAAAAAAAAACAGTCCTTAGTTTGGAATTCAATTTTAATGGATCAGGGAAAATACTTCGAGACCTTGCCCTCTTCTCCTTGCATCCCACTGCCCTATTGGCTGCCAGGTGCATCCGAAACCAAACCATTACCTTTCCTCTCCTTGGTCCTTCCAATCACTTCTACCTTCAGTCGGTCTGTTTCCAGTAACCATCCCATCCTCGCCCCCTTTAGCTTTTACCCACACAGCAGGTGGTTCTTTAAGGGATTTGTGTGCTTTTATGTCCACACATGTATGCATACATATTTAAGTTGTTACTTTTAAGAAATCAGATCGTCTACATCCTCAAAATTGTATGGGGGCCTGCTCTTTCGATGCTCACCTTCTAGACTCTTGTCTTTCCCTCTCCACAGCTATCCCTTAACCTCCCTTGCACCAGCCACACAGGGTGGGGCACACTCCTGCCCCAGAGCTTTGACTCACGCTGACTCTTACAGCTTCTTGGCATGGTCTTCTCCAGACATACATGATTCCTTCTTGCCCTTTTCATTTTCATGACTTTCAAGTGGTTGCAGACCTTGTCCTCAACTTCCCTGATTGACCAAGACAAGTTTTACCCAGAAAACAAGTTTGTTCCTTCCCCATTATGGAGACTGGGAAGTCTGGCATCAAAAATCAGCAGGCCCTGCTGTCTCAGAAGGTTGTACAGCAAAAACCAGCTGCTGCTTCCCACTTTCCTGTAAGTGACTGCTCTTCTTGGCAGTCCTGAGCACTGCTCTCCTGGCCACAGCACTAACCTGTCTCCACCACTGCAGGACACTTTCCCTGTGTCCCTGTCTTTTCCTAGGGCACCAGTCATGTTGGATTGGGCTCACCCTAACAGCATCAGCATAACCTGAGAACATCTGTAAAATCCGTCTCCTTATAAATCCATTCAGGTGCCCAGGATAATGGCTTCAACACCTTTTGATTCTACCCACTACACCATCTGATACATAGTTTCACTGTGGTGCCTCTACTCCATCAGAGTGACAGGTTCTCTTCTCTACTGGACGTCAGCTCTAGGACAGTGTAGCACAGAGAGCAAGTCCTCCCGTGAGTGCTAGCAGAATGGCCAAGGACATGAGAGCACTGACTGCAGACTCCTTGCCAGCTTCCAGGGTCTGTCATCCATGCTGCCATTATTTTCTCCTTACAATGCTTTACTGTGGTTTTGTTTTCATAAAGTGCCATGCTCTTTACAGTTGCCTTTAGTGCTCCCCCATCAATCAGCCACCAGACAAGTTTTGTACTTAGAACAAAGGTTTTGATCACAAACATTTTATGTAAAATAGAAGCCATATCTTTTTTCTGAGATTTACTTATTTTTATTTTATGTGTATAAATGTTTGCCTACATGTATTGTAAGTGCATTGCATGTGTGCCTGGTGCCCATGGAAGCCAGAGAGGAGTGTCAGATACCCTGGAACTGGAGCTCCAGATGATTACGCGGTACCATGTGGGTGATGGGAACCGAACCTAAGTCCTCTGCAAGAGCAGCAGGTGCTCTTCACTGCTGAGCCATCCCTCCAGCCACAGAAGCCATGTATTCCTTGATGCTGAGAGGAAAACTCAGTCTTGGAAACCCTGGGCAGGGAGATCATTCTTCTCATCAGTTTCCATGGAGGAAAAAAAAACCAACACTTTCCCTTTGGGGCTCGAAGGGCTCACACAGTCAGGTCTGAAAGTGTAGACCCGAGTTCCCAGGCTGAGTGATGTATCACTCAGCAACTGGTGCGTAGCAGCAGGCTGCCCTCAAACCCAATGACAAGGTCCATGTTTAGTATTTCTCAAAGTCAGCCTAGGGGCTGAGATGGCCAAGGGTCACATTCATGCAACTGACATTTGGCTGGCAGGCAATGGGGGCGCAAAGGCTGACAACCTCATGTGTTTCCTCATGCCACAAGGTGTCACCGTTTGTTCTCAGTGTGGCTGAGCAGGGCCAGAAGCAAGCAGGTATGCACAAGCTTTGAGCTGGCATGTCATCATTTCTCAACACACCATGAGCCCAAGTGACAGATGTGATCTGAATACAAACATGGGTCTTTCTGTCTTAACGGATGATGCTGCAATCACACACATGGTATGTGGATACAGGACAGCTAATAATAGGGGCCCCACTGTCTCCCCATGTGTATGTATCTTCTCTTATTTATTACTTTCTAAAGATTCATTTATTAGTTATTTGTAAGTGGTCCATGTATGTGTGCTTATGCATGCATGTAGATGTCTGAGGAGGCCAGAAGATGTTGCATATCCTGGAACTAGAGTTACAGAGATGCTGTGCCACCCAGTGTGGAGGCTGGGGACCTAACCCATGTCCTCTACAAGAGCAGAAAACACTCTTAACCACTGAGCCATCTCTCCACCCCACCCCACCCCCACCTTCTTACAAACACGCAAATCGTTGGAGTTAGGGCCCATGTTGAATCCAGGGTGATCTCATCTCACAATCCCTAACCAGTTATATCTATAACTACTTCCAAGCAAGGTCATGGGCGGAGGTTCTGAGAGTGAATTTTGAGAGGACTCTCTCCAGCCCTCTACAGAGGCTTAGACCTGGAGGCAGGTTCCTTTGCTCTGATTGTAAGAAGCCAGAAGCCGTGAGATGACAGATTAGTGGTGTGGTGGCACAGCACCCCAGTCTGTACAGGCTGGCCTTTGCTGAGGGCTGTCCCGACCCAGCCCTTGTGTTCCTACTGAGGATGTGAAGGGAAGTAAAGGGCAGTGTCCACTGCATGTGACCTCTTTGGTGAAAACAGCAATCATTTTCCAAGAAAACCTTTCTACATTTTTTCCTTACATTGTATTGATGAACTGACCATAATTATGGCCATTTTCAACTGCCAGAGAGGCTAAGAAATGAGACAAGAAACCAATAGAGTCATGGCTTATACTGGGCATGAGTGGGGACAAATGACAGAAGGGGGGATCTGCTACAAAGGGGAAACCAGTTAGGGGAGGGGACCACAAAGCCAATGGATGTGTCTTAAGTCTAAAAGCCTGTTCTGACTTTTTTGGGTCATCCTTGGAATAACTCCACCAGGAGAATGCAACCCTCTGATTTCAGGGCCCTAGGTGACATGGCTTTCTCCCCAGCTCACTCCAGGGCAGGAATTGTCAGCAGGACTGACTGTGTCTCCACAAGAGGGCACTTTGATTATTGTAACTGGGAGGTCCCTGCAGTTGTTCAGTACAGACGGACAGACAGACGACCTGCACAGCCTGTGTGTGAGCGAGAGCCCAGAGATTCTCAGTACAGACAGACAACCTGCCCAGCCTCTCTGTGAGCAAGAGCCCAGAGATTCTCAGTGGAGAAAGTGGAGATGCACCCTGAATGCACAGAGGAGGGTGGTGGGCAGAAGGGGGAGTCCAGAAGAGATTCCGGACCAGTAACAGGGCAGATGCCTTCCAGGGGGAGGTCTGGGGAAGGGTGATGACCCAAATGCTGAAACCCGCACATGCTAACAGACCTAGGACAACGAGGTGTCGTGCTGTGACACTGAGGAGGCCCCCATGGCTACTATAGGAAGTAATCTCAGGCTGGAGGGAATAATTGTTGAGAGCTTGTTTCTTTTCTTTTTTATTTCTTTTTTTCCCCCAAGGTAGGGTTTCTCTGTGTATCTTTGACTATCCTGGAACTCACTCTGTAGACCAGGCTGGCTTCAGACTCACAGAAATCTGCCTGCCTCTGACTCCTGAGTGCTAGAATTAACGGTGTGTGCCCAGCAAGAGCTTATTTCTGGCACAACCTTGTCAGCATGGGCCCAAGGTGGGCAGGAGGACTCAGCTCCACCCAGCCTTCCGGGGATTTGGATATTCAGAAATGTGGGTGACAGAGAAGGGACTTCAACTCTACCTTGTTATCTGGGGATCAAGGGTGTGGGAAGGGAGGGGGTTCAGCTCCACCCAGTCAGATAAGGATCTGAGGGCAGTGTACAGAGCTCACCTGAAACAGAACAGGTGGGCTCTCTCTGGGCACTGGGCAGGGGCTAAGCATTGGCAAAGCGCTATTAGTGCTAATAGTGAGTCTATTAAGTTTGTAAGCCTTCCTTCTAGTGGGCATTTTCTGTAAATAAGCCAAGACACCAGGATGGACAACTTGACTACCTAATTAAATACAGAACTCTCTCTTGTTACCTTAGCTTCCTTGAGCAAAAGACCTGTCGCCTTAACTGCTGGCAGGATAATGCTTGTGCTGGCACCAGCCATTCTGAATACACCGTGCACACCTTGCGGTAACTGTGAAACACCGCAGATGGTTACCCTGGCTCTCGGAGTCACAGACACAGACAGACCTTGTCAATCTGTACCAGGCTTGCGATCACAAGCCTCTTCGAACCATTCCTACCTGGGAGAGAGGAAACACGTCCCCTGCTAGAGGGAAGGCTATGATTTGTAGCAAGACCATGATTGGTTGAAAGCACAATTTTTAATAACCATAATTGGTCCAAAAGAAATGGCTGGGATTGATCCAAATGTCCCCCTTTGAGGCTGTGTAGGAAGACTGCTTGGGTTCCCAGTGAGCTGGCCAGGAGACCTCCTCCTACTTCCTGTTTGGTGTAGTGAAGAGTTGTCTTGACTAGTCTGTCCTGCTTCCAGTAGTACGTGCTGAGCTGCAGACAGAATCAGCAGAGGGTAGAACCAGTGTGACAGTAGCCACTGAGGCCACCTGGGCATCCCACTGACCCACTGGGATCCCAGCTCTTACAGAAGGAAATGATTGCACGTGACTGATCCCAACTGCACCCGATGCCCAATTCCTGTCTGACCTTCTGGGTACGGCAGCTGCTCCAGCTGCATCCCAGCTCTGTGCTTTTCAGCAGAGATGGTGACTGAAGATGAGTCCTGAAAGCAGTCACTGACAACTAAGGGCTGAACAGCTCGAGAACAGAACAGGAGGACAGCGGGGAAATGGAAAGACAGTGACAGAGTGGGTTACAAACAGCCAGAGACGGGGAGCTTGTGGCCCTGGCCACCAGAAGACCTCCACAGAACCGTCAAGTCTTCCAAGTCCAAGGGGCTCAGACCCAAGGCTAACAAGCTCTAACACCAAACTTGTCCAAGGCCCAAGGGTCCCAGTACCCAAGACTTGTGTGGAAATGGTATTGCCAGGGGGTGCTACTTGCTTCCCGCCTCTTGCTCCAACTGGCTGCTGGCAAATACCGAAGGAAACTCGCATTTGGAAAGTTTCTTTCCTATCTGTGGCCCCATCCAGGTGGAATAAAAGACGCTCAGCTGGCAATAGGGAACTGAGCACTAGGTGGGGGCTCAGCACCATCCACTCCCTCAGATTTAGGCGTCTTCCCATTTCCTTGGCCCTGAGAGTCCTCTGTTTCCTGGTGGAGGGCAAACGGGAAGGAGCACTAGGAAGAAGGTCCTGAAGTAGGTCGAATGGCCAAGCCTGGGGTGATCAGCTCACCTCTCACATCCAGAACTCAAATATGTATTCCCAAGAAAGTCTGAAACACACCAGCAGGTGTGTGGTGCTAACTCTGCTATGAACATGTGGGGAGGTGAAGTCACAGGATCCGTGACTGGTTCAGTGTGCAGAGGCAGGAGAGAGGGGTGTTCAGAGCTGTGGGTTTCCGCTGAAGGGACTGTGGCAGAAGGCTCGGGTGTGAACATGGCAGCCACCGCTGGTGCAAGACAGCATGAGTGATGGCGAAATCTCCATGGAGCCCTTGATGCCAAACGCTGGTGTCTCCAGTTTGTATTCAGCTTATAGGATGTTTCTTTTATTTTTTGGAACTGACTAAAATCTATGGTGCAGAAGACAAGTTACTTAAAAATAAGGCAGGACCACCCATGTTTTCCCATTTCTCTTCCACATCCCCTCACTGTCCTGGTTGTTGTCTGAAGGGACAACAAGAACTGACTGCTGAGGGCCAGTGTTGCACACCACAGGCCACCCTTGGACACGTCCTGCAGCTGAATCAGCCAAGTTGGCTGTGTTTCCTGGCTGAGGTCACATCTCAGGACATCCCGGTGCCACACCTCACCACCTCGGGTGCCAGCAGTCAGTAAGTAGAGACTCCACCCAGGTAGGAAGCTTAGGTGAGTAAACCCAGCTTTTCCACCCCAAGGGAAATGTGCAGAACCCCTATGGGAACCGAGACTGTAACTGGGTCAAACAACCTCTCATGTTTCCGTGAATACCAGGGCCTGTGGGTCCAGTTTTTCAACTTGGACAATCTGGTAAACCTCTAACCTTGCACACCGCATCTTGAGGAAGGGATGGATGATCCTAGTCACTTACACTTAGGATTGTATGAAAACTAATTGTGGCTGGATTTCAAGAGTGACCATTCTCAGACCCTACAAGCGGGGAACTCTTACTGCTCTGAGATTCTGCAAGAAGCTGGGGTTTCCTCTGAGCCTCCCAGCATCTCTGGGCCTTTTCCTCTGAGGTAGAAAAGGCAGTGCATAGATCCACGCCCTGCTTCCCACTCAGGCTGGTTCTCTCCCACCAGCTGTAGGGGCTGCTCTTCATCTCTGTTCCTCAGGTTGTTCTGTACTCTCTGCCCACCCTTTTGGCTGACCTGGAATTCACTCTTCAGCCCAAGCTGGCCTCAAACTTGGGGCAGTCTCCTACTTCCAGTGCCCAAGTGTGTTTACAGGTGCGAGCCATCATGTCCGCATTGTATCCATAGCGTTTACCGAGGGGCGACAGGAGTAGCTAGGGAAGCCTCCAGAGGGAAGCCGCCTTGAGCGCCTGTGTTGGACGAGGGCTTTCTTACCCACAGTACCAGAATAGGCCTGGAGAATTCTGAGCCAGGCAGTTAGATTGAATCTCTGAGGCCTTCTCTAGAGGGTCATCCAGTGTACTCCATGGACAGGAGCAGGCTGGGGACCATGCCAAGCCCGGGGAAGAACTCTGCAGAGTGGCAGTGGGGACAAGTAGCCACAGGTAGAATACATCTTGAAAAAAGCCACCAGAAGAGTTGAGCAGAGTAGAGTTTCTGGGACATGGGTTTAGAATGGCTGGAGGTTCTGGTTTCCTGATTTAGGGGACAACAGGGCGAGCAAGAAATGCCCCCTGTGTGAGAGGCACCTTGAGCTAGTTGACATGGTGGCTGGCACTGAGCACAGCCGCCTGGCCAGGCCTAACCAGGAGCACTTGCAGGAAGACTCACAGTTAGTGGTGGCACTGGGTGAGCAGCACGCCAAAGTGGGTGTGGACCCGGGGAGGAAGCAGAGACAACCAGGGGGCTGGGGGTTGCCCCTTCATCTTCATGAGTTAGCCACATGGCATTTCAACCCCCTGAAGTTTCTCGGTAGGGTGGAGGCATGCTTAGAACTTTTCAAAGTCCTATTCAGAAAAATATGTGGGTCCTACTACACTGAAGAACTGGCTCAGCCCCACAAAGGCCTAAAAATAGCGAGTTTACAGACCTGCAGATTCTTTCCTCATGACAGCAAAGCCTGGCGGGCCTGCTGGCTGCGCGGGAGGCACCCCCCCCCAGCTCCAGACACAGACAGACCAAGGCTGGGCTCAAAGCCTTGCCTGCTGGGCGTTCCAGGGGACACCGCCTACCACAAAAGCTTGGCCATGACCAGCACTCTCTCTGGTCCAAGCATGGGCTGCCTATTGCCAGCAGGGCTCCTTCTATCTGGATTGTTCTTCGGAATGTCACCTACTTTTTTTAACCCCAGTCATCGGACCGATGGTGACCAGAGCCCACGCTCCGCCAAGGACGGCAGGTGAGAGAGTGGAGAGCAGACGGATTGAACACGCATGGTGCCTCAACATACAGGATCCAAGTTTTGAGGAGTCAGTTTTGTTCATTTTTGTCGTCTTCCTCCCAGCAGAGAAATGACACAGGGATGGCGCCTAGGCAAGCATCCAAGAGAGGACAGTGGGATCTGCTGCTGCCACTCTGAAGCTTTGAACTGTCAGCACTCAATCTACCTCTGAGAGGTGTCAGCACCCTTAGGAGTGTGGCGACCCCACAGAGGAGCTCTGGGCCTCACCCTGGTGTGGGCACTGGTCTGCAGCAGTATTCTAATCTCTTGGTAATCCAGGCAGGTGGCCAGGAAAGTAAATCCTCCAAAAAGGATGGGAGTTGGTTGTAGCTACCAGGAACTCTCCACAACTACATGCACATGCACATACACACACACAGACAGACACACACACACAGACAGACACATACACACACAGAGAGAGACAGACAGACACACACACATACACACACACAGAGACAGACAGACACACACAGAGAGACAGACAGACACACACACAGAGACAGACAGACACACACACACACAGAGACAGACAGACACACACACACACATACACACGTGTGCGTGTGCGCACACATACGCAGGATATGGGCTGCTGTCTGAGGGAGCATCTGTCTTAGAACTTTGTTCTTTTCCTCTCTGGAGGGTGGTCAGATGTCCAATGGAGCACAACTGGCTCAAGAAATGAGACAAAATCCCTGTTCTATGTGACCAAGGTTCTCTAAATATGAATGGCTTCATAAAGTGACTTTTGCTCATTTCTTCTATAAAGAGCAACAACCCCCAGGTCTTGATGGCTGGTCAGAAAACCACGACACAGAATGCTGGGTCTTCCCTCCAGTTCCACTCCACATCCTTCCATTCAGGATCAGAGACTGGATTAGCAGCCTTCCTCAGTCCCATGGCTACAGCAGTCAGGTAAAGGCCCTGCCGATGCCACAGAAATGTGGTGCAGTCACCTCAAATCACATCTCATGAGTGGCACCAACCTCAGGGAAGCACAGTGAACCTCATGATGTGGGGTGGGGTGTGCAATTCTCTGGCAGAGATTAAGAAGGAGCAGCAGGACCCTCTCTCCCTGATGTAAAAAAGTACTGTGTCCCTGTAGCTGTCTGTCTGTCCACTGACCTAATCCACAAACAGTGCTCCAAGTTGGCGCTTGTCTGATTTTTCTTGCCTCAATCTGACTAACTTTAAAAATAACCATTAACAAGTCTATGACTTCTTATCATAAAAGCATTTAAAACTAATGGATGTTCTGTCTCCAAGTTGTTTGGGAACAGGGAGAGGGGGAGAATAAGACTCAAAATCTCACCTTGTTTTTGTGGGTTATTATCTGATCTTAGATAAATTCATCCACCCATGACTTGCTAATCAGGCAACAAATCCACATGTTGTTTCTGCCCTGTGGTAAGTAATGGGTGTCCAGCAAGGAAGGGCAGGAATCCACGCCCATGGCACTTTCCATCAGAAGGTCAGATGAGGACTCAAGCCTGATAGCCCTCCCCGGTGGTCTCTAACACCCGAGCCTGCATCTCTGAGCTCACACACCCTCCCCCGTGGTCTCTAACACCAAGTCTGTGTCTATGATACCTGATACCCCTCCCCCGTGGTCTCTAACACTGAGCCCATGTCTCTGAGCTGACACAAGGCAAATCCTTCAGGCTGCAGGTGTTTAAGGCTGTGCTGAGTTCCGGCACTGCCTACAGTGTGGGCAGTGAAGAGGCTGTGAGTTAAGCTCAGGCTCTTATCAAATTCTTTGTCTCAAGAGTTTCTAAAGACTAGAAGTAGGGAAGTCTCCTGCTGGCCCAAATTGTCACCAGCACCATGGAAGGACACTGCATCCTTTCAAAGTGGGTAGATGCTTGCTCAGCCCCCTCCTCACTGTCCATGGTCCAGCATCTGAATGCAGCCCTTTGTAGAATGTCTTTGTTCAGAATCCACCCTCTCCTCTCTGATGGTCCTCTCTCCAGCATGTGGACTTGCCATCACCTCCACAGTATACTGCCATGCCCACCTGAACGCCTTAGGCCCCATGGCTGCATCCTGCTTCCACTCTGTCAGGCATGAGTGCTGGCCTCCCTGACTATGAGCTGCTCCTCTCCTTCAGTTCTACTCAGACTAATATCTGGCCTAGCTATCTGTTGTGAAGCAATCTTTCCTGTCCTTGTTCCTGACCTGTGGCTAGTTCTCTTTGAGGTTACTCACTTCCATTCCTACATCTGAGGATTCTGCTGTCTCAAACCTGTACCCGGGGACAGCAGCAAGAACACTGCCAACACTGTCCCTGTATGTTCAAACAAGAGCCTGGAGGAGACTACCCAAGCATCGCTGTTGACTATAAAGTTCCCTGAGAAGCCTGCAGACTGATTCACTGATTAGAACATCCCAGTTATGGGAAGATGGAGGATTACAGTTAGTTCCCTACTTAGTGTGAACCTCTGTTTGCCTGACCTTACCTCTGTGTCTATCAGGTAAAACCTGGGCATGTGTTACCTTAGCAGATCACTCCCTGCCACCAACTCAAATCAAAGAATGAACATCATAAGATAACATCTGAACCGCATAAGTGAAATGTCCTGAGTTTGCTGCAGTCTGCAGTCTTGAATGTAGCACGTATCTAGTGAATGTGCTAATTACGGTTTTCTCTTGTTCTATGATGAAAGACACAGACATTCAGGTAAACCCTCCCATGAAGGGACATGTCATTCAGAGCAACCAAAAGCCACCTTCCTAGGCTGGGGTTCCTCATGTTTGACCCAGACCAAACAGTCTCCTTTGTAGCAGGAGTTATGTTCTGTGTCACCTGAACGAATGAGCTAGCATCTGAGATCTCCCCTACCTAGCTCACAACCTCCAGCCAGACCAACCTTGTTAGAGCCATCAGATGCTCACGACCGGTCCACCATGCAGGCCATGAATGCCCCTTCACCTCTGTCTTTGCCCTCCTCAGTACAATCCAAGTCTTCCGGACCCAGGTCCATCTGCAAAACCTTCCTAAGGGGCTCCCGGTCACACACCCCTAAAACAATGGAGAGAGATCTGTGGTCACCATGACAGTGACTGACAGATATGAAAATGAGCGCTAGGACTCTAGTTGCTGCCCTAATTAGCTTATTCTTTTATTGCCTAAAACAAATGGCTTAAATCATACATGAGATTTTCTTACTGAGTATCTCACATGCACTACCAGGCTTTGTCACAGCAAGAGCCTTGTTTCTGGGGATCTGAGCTCTTCCTGGCCCCACCTCTGGGGCCTGCACTCAATTGACACGTGTTCCTAGGATTTGGATTTGCCCACCTGCTTCTCTACGCCTTTGTCATTCAAAGGAGACAGGAGTCCCTCTGGGATTGTAACTGCCCTTCCAAGGAGTTGTCCCAAAGCAGAAAGTTCTCCAGCTGTGATTAGGTTCTAGAGAAAAACAAGGAGAAAGCCCTAAAGTAGAGCGAGAAGCAACATTCATTTGAAAAGACAGAGTGTGGGACCAGAAAATACTTCAAAGCCTTAGCTATTGAATGCTACCCACTGGAGGCAAAACTGGCAAACCCTGAGCCAATCCACCATGAGATGGAGGCCAGCCTGGAAGAGGAGCCGGCGTTTGCACACATCTGAAATGACAATCAGTAAGTGCAGATCTGTAGGCAGAAACGGTTTGCTTACAAAGAAAACCAAATCCGTGTGTTTCAAACTTCCAAGGAAACAGTAAAAAGATGTGTTTTGTTTATGTTGTTTCCAGCTCCATCTGCAAAACCATTTAAAATTCACTTACATCTTTCACAGAGGGCCGTGGGCATTGTAATGACGACGCCTTTGTTGACTGGCTGTTCCTAACATCAAGTTAGAGAGTAACTTTGTCTGAGTTACTTTTCTTCTTTTTGTCTCCACAGAAGCTATTTCTTTTCAGGAAATGCTCTTAACATATTTCAGAGATGCAGGCCCTGGCACATGCCTTCCAGATGGCACAGGCTGTGGCAGAGAACAGAGAGCCACCCTGGCTGCCTGCACCTAATTTCTAAAGAGGAACTTGTGAGCCTGGAGAGCCGGAGCAAATGTATGCACAAATGTTGTGACAAGCTAGTAGTTAACAAAGGCGTGATGAGTGACAGTCTAAACAATGAAGGGCACATCCTAGGGTGGCTCCCAGATTATTTCAGGAGAGAGAAATCCCGTTCAGAAAGCATAGACTCTGCAAAGCCCCCAGAGGACTCAGCAGGCTGCCCTGGAGAAGCGCGTCCAGAATGTGAGATTTGAAAATAACGTCACGTGAGTGTTGCCCACTGGTTAAGATTTTTACAAGCTAGAGAGGATTAAATTTGAGTTGCAACTGCTTAGGACCTAAACTCTTCTGATGTCTAAAATCCATGGGAGAAAAAGAAAATATATGATCAACTTGAGCCTATTTCTGGGGGAAAAGAATCTTTTACCTTTCTGTGGTCATCTTTTGTTTGATGGTTTTGCTTGGCTTTGCTAGAAAATTGAGGATAAATGAGCACACGGTCTCAGCCTGTGGGTCGGAAACATAAAGGTTTCATGGATTAGGATTGTCAAATCAGATAATAGGCAAGACACATGCTCCAAAGGCAAGTTTGGTCTATTGGCGAGGTCTGCGTCAGTGTGACTGGGCTTCCTGAGTGACCTGTATATTCAGAGATCAAGAGGAAGCTTTTTAAGGAAAGAAATGAGGATTCTACAAGGCACCCTGAAACACTCCATCTCAATCTCAAGGATCGCAAGGATCAGTCGCAAAGGCAGTACCCCTCCAAGGAAGAGCAGCCAGTCTGTGGGCGGACATCTGCGCAGAAGTGTTTTCTGGGTAAGGCGCGGGCATCTGCAAGGCTCTGCGTGTGACTGAGTGATGTGGTGATTAGCTGTCAGTCACCCAAGAGAGCCCTTCTCTCAGAGCGTGCAGCTCTGTTTGTTTTCTGTGCGGATCGACACAAGTGATCCATCTTGATGCTGACAGCTTCCAAGTATTTTTTAAAAACAAGGATTGACATAAGGGGCGGCAGTTGTGGGGTGGGGCAGGACTATCTGCGGGACACCTCTCCTGACTCTGAATCAGGCTTTCAGCACCTCGCCTGTTGAGTGTTCATTTCCAACATCGGCTTTTGTGCCTTACGTTTAAAACTCCGATGCATTTATTTTTTTTTAACCTGGATGAAAAACATGTGGACACATAAGGAAAGCAGGATCGAAAATGTAAGGAACTCTTATTTTTCTAAATGATCAGGCATTTGTCCCAACAAATGGGACTGAAGTAGCGAGAGCGAATTCTGCCAAGCATGGGCGTGGGGCTCTAAGGTTCTGTCCTGCCCGTGACTTGCTTGTTTACCTCTTGCCAAAATAAATAAATAAATAAATAAATTTTAAATCAGTCTATTGGTATGTTTACTAACAAGAAAAATCCCCAAATTGAACATTATCTTTTTTAAAATTATACATCCAAGAGTTATAAGGAGGCCGCTTGGTTTCCTGGCTGCCCAGACTCCCGAAATAACCACACAGAAACTATATTAATTAAATCACTACTTGGCCAGTTACTTAAGCATATTGCTAGCTAGCTCTTCCATCTAGAATGAACCCATCTCCATTATTTTATATTTTACCATGAGGCTCCTGGCCTACTGGCAATATTTCAGCATGTCTGTCTCTGGTGGCGGTTCCATGGCTTCTCTCTGACTCTGCCCTCTTTCTCCCAGCATTCAGCCTACCTTTCCCTGCCTAACTAAGTTCTACCTTGCTATAGGCCAAGGCAGTTTCTTTATTCATTAGCCAATAAAAGAAACACATAGACAGGACCTCCCACACCATCCTAGTAGGTGTATTAGTCCAAATAGAACACATAACAATTTTATAATAGTTAATACTTATTTTAACTGTATTTTAATTAAATTTTATAACAATATTAGCATTATAAGTTCAAAAACAAGATTCCAGTGATTTTATAAATTAAAATATACTAAATTATATGACATTTTAGTATATATAACTTAATTTTATTTAACTATAACTGAATGCCTAAGAATTAATGTAAGTCTACCACAGAAATGAACATGGTCTTCACTTGTTCAAAAACGCTCTTGCAATAATGTTAATTACTTCACAGTGACTGCACATTCTCCCTAAGAGAATTTGCTAATTTTTATTATTGAAAATATGTAGACATGTAGGTAGACATGGTCACACCACAGAAGGGTGTTAGTGGAGAAGCATGCTGATTATTTTGCCTCCTACAGTTTAAAAACAAAGATGAATACCATGTATCTGAGTATTTGAAAATTCGTGGCATTTATTGGGCCCTGACCATGATGGATCTAACGGAGAGCTTCATTGCATGAACAGAGAAGAAATATTGATATTTATCAAGTTGTGCCCGTGTGAGTGCTGGGGAAAAGCATTAGCACTGGATGTGACCCACATCTTCTGTACACCCTTAGTCTGCCCAGACTCTTACTGTGTGTGTATCATAGCACTAATGTCACTGTTTAAACAAAGTTGTGGCATATGTTCAAAGTCCACAGAAAGGAGACCATTCTTTTCCTGGAGGCATTTGGGGAGAAAGTGATACCATATTCTCACATTTTCCTGCAGTGATAACTTGTGGCTCTCCTGGGCAGGCTGGAGCTATGGATGTGGAAAAGGCTGTTGAATTTGTTGTGTCCTGTATAAACTTTGATGATGGGTTTGAGCACAGACCAGGCTCCGAATCTCATGCTGGGCAGATCTATTGTTGCATAAGATCCCTGGCAATAATAACTATTCAGCTACATCAGGTGAATTCTGACTGACTTGGTTGGTGGCTTTGTAAACGCTTGAACGACAATTGCCTCAGATGGTCTCAACAGGAGACGAGAGAAGTTACCAGAGGCGTGATCCTCAGGGTGGCGTTTGGCCTCTCTGAAGATAATCAGGAGGCTGCATTGGATTGATGGAGAAAAGTTGTGTGGTTTGTCAAGATGACGAGACTGGAGGTTTGGCAGAGAGGCCAGGGGTTACAGCAGGTACTCTTCATACCTATTTGGTAGATTGTCACTTCCGGGAGAGGAGCAGATTAAAACTCTCAGTCCAATCTTTTGCGTGCCTGAAAAAGTGCTTCAGAGGGTGGCTGTCCAGCCTGTACTAGGAGCCAGAGTCAGGGATGGAAAGGATGCTTACGGTGCAGTCGGACACTGCTGTATTTAAAGGAATTATTAAACCCAGACATGACTGCTGTTCATATGTGCATGTGAGTGATATGTAATTATGCATGTTACAAAGCACCCGTATTGTATTAGATCTGCAAGAAAAAAGAAACATGTAGATAGTTTTTCAACTTCAATAGTTATCGCTGCCTTGTCAGGAAGTTATCAGTTTCTGAGTATTTGGTTAGTTACTGGACACTAATCTGGAATTTGTTACTAACTGGTTTTAATGGATTGATTCCCATGTGCTCTTCGGGTGGATAATAAATCCCTCTCCTACTTCGTGGCATACAGAGCCATGTTTCTCTTATCTAATACTACCATCTAAAGTTTCCAAATTAGTAAGCATCTACCAGTGATGGGCCGAGTAGATACTTTCTCCTCTTGATTTTAACAGAAGTACTCCATTTTTCATTGTTGAATGTACTTTATTTATTCCTACTAAGCTATTTGATTATTAAGAAAATGACATTCTCAGCCCTATTCTAGAAGCTTTGTTGAAAACATAGAAATGATATTTTTCATGTCTATTGACATATCTTACGTACTTTCATCCTTGACCTATTTATTGATTCAAGAATTGTAGAACAAGGCCAGCAGCATGCCTTAATGGTCAGATTGGCTAGTTCTCATTTTTATTGTAGACCTGCCTAAGAATGATCACTAAAACCACAGGGCAGAGTCAACATGAGGTTTTTTAAATCTTCTATGCCAATGAAATTAGTCCAACACCCTTCAGTTGGACTTAGCCAAATTATTAAGATAAGGGCAAAAGCCACATTCTTTGCCAAAATCCCTAATATGTTTCCCTAATATGTTTCCCTCTGAAACCTTGAGCTGTGTCTCTGTAGTGTGCCCGGCTCTCAGCATTATTGTCTTTCAAGCTCCTATTAGGATCCCACATTAAGACCTACTGATGTCATCCAATCACTCTCCTTGTCCAGAGTCCCAAGGCCTTCCACTTTCCTCCAGAACACAGCACAGTCAGGCCTGTCCCAGCAACGCCCTACTCCAGGTACCAGCTTCTGTCTTAGTTACTTTCCTGCTGCCGCATGTGTTAGATTTTCTATTGCTGTGAGGAGATACTATGATCGTGCCATCTGTTACAAAGGAAAACATCTAGTTGAGGCTTAGCGTTTCAGAGGTTCAGTCCATTACCATCATGGTGGGGAGCATGGCGGTGTGCAGGCAGGCCTGGTCCTGGAGAATTAGCTGTTCCATGCTGACTTGAAGTCAACAGGAAATGATCTGGGTGTCACACTAAGGAAAGCCTGAGCAAGAGACCTCAAAGCCAACCCCACAGTGACACACTTCCTCCAACAAGGCCACACCTCCTAATAGTGCCACTCTATTTGGGGGGTCATTTTCTTTCAAACCACGACATCATGACCAAGGCAACTTGTAAAAGGAAACACTTATCTGAGGGCTCACAGTTGCTGAGGAGTAGAGCTCATGACCCATGACCATCACGGTGGGGCAGCATAGCAACAGGCAGGCAGGCATGGTGCCAAGCACTAGCTGAGAGCTTACATGCTATTTTGCAAGTAGAAGGCAAAAAGAGCTAAGGGGAATGTCTTGGGTTTCTGAAAACCTCAAATCCAAGCCCCAGTGACACACTTTCTCCAACAAAGCCACACCTCCTAATCCTTCCCAAACAGCTCCACCAACTGGGCCCAGGCATTCAGATATATGAACTATGAACCCATGGTGGGTAATTGTCATTCAGAGCTCCACAGTTTCTATAAACCAGCAATAAAGAAGGAGAATGTGAAGCTAAAGAGTGTAACACTGAATGGATCACACAACAAACTAAAGTCATGAATCTGGAAAATGGACAGGTAGTGTGTGTGTGTGTGTGTGTGTGTATGTGTGTGTGGAGGGTGGTAGGGCTATATGGAAGATAAGAGGGTACGGGGAAAGAATAACCAGAATGCATTATATACATGTATAAAATTGTCAAAGTATGACCTTAATAGAAAAAAAACCACTGAAATTAGCATGAAATAGAAAACCTAGAAATAGAAATATCAAAATATGTACCTTGAGCTGGAGATCTGGCTCAGTGGTTGGAAATGCACACTGTTCTTATAGAAGACCAGAGTTTGGCTTCCAGTGCCCATGTCAGGTGACTTATGGCTGCCTGTGGTTCCTGCTCCGTGGATCCCTGATTCCTCAGGACTCCTGGACTCCATGGATCCCTGATTTCTCAGGACTCCTGGATGCCTACACACACACACACACACACACACACACACACAAAATTAAAAATAAACCTTAAAAAATGTATGCAAGACCTCAGCCCTACACAGAGGACAGCAGGCAGCTAAGGAACACTGAGAACAGAAGAAACAATCTTCCCCAGGGAAGGGCAACAGCCATTGGTTAACCCAATACCAAATGGTCAGCCCTGCAAACATACATACAAGGAACACTATACAGACTGAGCAGCTTGTACTTCGATATTTAGGCACACGTATGCATATACAAATATGTATATAGCAACAGTTAGTCGGAAAAGAAAGAATGAATTTAAAAGCAAGTAAGGAGGAGTATGTGGGAGATTCTAGAGGGAGGAAAGGGAGAGGGGAAATGTTTTAATCTCAAAAAAATGAAAAGTGTCTGAATATCTTCTCCATTGCCACTGCACAAAACTCACGCACAAGCGGCATAAGAAAGTGTTTTTGTCAGCTCGAAGTTCCAAGAAACCTGTTGTGGTGGGAAAGTCATGGACACAGGAACTTGAAGAAGATGGCACATCAGATCCACAGCCAAGAAACAGAAAACTAGAAATGAATGCATGCCAGCGCTAAGTTTGCTCTCTCCCTTCTTAAGGAAGCCATGATCCCCTGCCCAGGGAATGGCCACTCTCCCTAGGTCGTTCTTCACAGTCATCAAGACACACCCACGGGCCCACCTAGATCTAGACAGTTCCTCCACGAAATGTTCTTCCTTGGTGACTCTAGACTGCATCGAGTTGCCAGTTAAAGCTAGCCATAGCAATGTGTGTGATCTTTGCACTGAAGAGGGCAAACTGGGAGAGGCACATCACCTTCACGGATCAGAAAATGCAACATGCACTCCAACTGATTCGTGGCCTCAACCAAACCCTAAGTAACACTCCAGCATGGTGATTGTTTCGGAAACTGACAAGCTGCTTCTAAAATGTACATGGAAATGCAGAAACACCAGCCTGATGAAGAGAATCTTAGGCAATGAATTGGAAAGCTTCAATCTCTCACATCTTTAGCCTTCTAGAGTCAGCTTTCAGGGTTATTTACCTTGTAGGTGGCACTCGTGGCTTTGTGCACCATGGGGGTCACACCTCTTAAAACCCCAGGTTGATACAGTGCTACTTACTTAAATTCTTCTCCTTGAATTTTCCTCTATTCTTTCCTCTTCCTTCATCATTTCTCCTCTTGTTGGCACAGTAAGAACATTTTATATCCTCTGTCCTTTCGAAGTTAGTGACTTTGATTTTGATTCTAGAAATGATTGTAGTAGTATTTTAATTGATTAATAATAATTAGCTTATTTATGGTTATGAATACTGCATGCAGTACCAGATGCGACCAGAAGAGCGCAGAAGATCCTCTGTGGTGGGTGCTGGGAATGGGACTCCAGTCCTCTGCAAGACCAAGATGCACTCTTAACCCCTGACCTCTTCAGTCACTATATTGATGTTTTGTTATGAGCTTAGGAGCTTGTCTTGTCAAGGTTGTTGGCTTCTTTTGGTATCACCAATGGCCCATCTCACACAGCCTTGACAAACACCTGCACATGTACCCAGTGATTTTAATCAATCCCGTCTCTCCCTGCTCATGTCTCCATGTTTCTGGTTCACATGGCATCTCATACATTCCAACTTAATTTTACTGGGTCTTAATCACAGGGCTGAGGATCAGTAATTTTTGTAAGTTACATATATTTTTGAGAACAAATCACTTCTTTGTGTTTTGTGAGCATGAGCATCTGTGGTTTGTGTACAGATGTGGATATAGGTGCAAAACGGTGCTCAGAGAGGCCACTGGTGGTTTTCTCCATCACTCCATGCCTTTTTCCATACCAGCGAACTCCCAAAACAAGACACAGAGACTTATGTGTTTGGAATTCTCAGCCTTAGCTTAGGTCTTTTCTACCTAGCTATTTTAATATTAATATTAACTTAATTAACCTGTTTCTCTGTATCTACCTCTTGCCTTGGGGCTCATTACCTCTCTTACCTCTGTGTATCTCACTTTCACCGCTTCTCTATGTCTATCTGGCTGGCATCCTTGCTTCTTGCCCTAGGTGTGTCCCTCATTTTTGCCTTCTCTAAAGCCTATATTTCACCTCTTATTTATTCTCTCTGCCTGGGAGCCCTGCCTATCCTTTCTCCTGCCTAACTACTGGCTATTCAGCTCTTTATTAGGCCAGACCAGTCAGGTGCCTTAGGTAGGAAAGGTGAAACAGATGCAACATAACTTTACATAATTAAAAACACATCCTTTCAAGTTCAGCATAAGCAAATGTAACACACCTTTACGAGGTTGAAGTCATATTCTGCAGCATAAACAAATGTAACACATCATAAAATCATATTCCACAACATCATTTCCTTAAGACAAAGTCTTTCACTGAAGGGGTAAATAGGTTGGCGGCCACTCCTGTCTCTGTTCCCATAGCGCTGGGATCACAAACATGCATAGCCATGGCTGGCTTTTTACAAGGGTGCTGGGGATTTGAACTCTAGTCCTCATGCTTGCTCAGGAAGTAATTTCCCCTACCCCAGTCCTTTGCATTTCAACACTCTTCTGCCCACTAGTCTTGTCTGTTGCATTTGCATGCAACAGCTCTTGATTTATGTTGGTGCTATTCAGAGCCCATCTCTATGCCATTCATGCCAGTGTTTTAAATTTAAAAACCCTGAGTATTTACTACAAATGGACAAAGTAGGTGATGACCAGTTTGGCCACTTCTGTGGGCTGAAGGTTAAGTAATGTAATGGAACAAACATGTAACAATAGAGCAAATAGTAAACTAAGTGAAATAGAAAGTGCTATGGTACCTTTTGGAATTAAACCATATATATGATGAATCAAAAGGATGAGAATCATGACCTTTCTCAGCCGGAAAATGACAGAGGACAAAGCTCCCTGCTTTTGTAATCACAGGGAAGGGCTCACCCGTACTGGAATGAGAGTGGGTGGCAGCCACCAGTCTTCAGTCCACCCTGCAGAAACTGCACAGTGCTGATGTCATAGAGGGATGGCACCTCTTCCGCTAGTGAAAGGAATCAATGTGAAGGTGTTGAAAACCGGAAGACATGATACACTCACCCATGCAAAGGAACTCCTTGGAGTCCCTCTTAAAAAGTGGTGCTGTCAAAATCAAGTCAGTTCAAACTCTAGCATGGACCGGAGAGAGGACCCTAAGGCCCCATCACTGGCTGCAGATCCGTCAGCAGTTGAGAGCTGCCAGGAGTAATGGCTCTTTGGGGGTATGGCCCCTGCTAGGCTGCCCAGGACCCAAGGATGACCTCACACCCATTTTCATGTAGGCAGCACCAATTCAACTCAGTGGGTTATTAAAACTAATTAAAGAGACCATGGAGTTGGGAGGGGAAACTGTTAAGAGGATTTGGGGTGCATTCTAATGGGGAACAAAAGGTGGATATAATCAAAATATATTGTACACATGTATGGAATTTTCCAAGAATAAATGAAAATATTTTTAAGTGTTGCTATGCTAGGGATTGATTCCAACAATTTCCAAGCAGCATGAAACCACCAACTTTCCAACTTTTTATTATTCCATTTGGCCAAAAAAAGAAATACACACACAGGCATGTACACATACTGTAAAACAATCGACATTTTGATTTATTGTGGCAGCCACAAGAAGCTGCCACAAATTTAGTAATTTGAAATTTTGTAAATTTGACAGTTCTGGAGGACAGAAGTTCAAAATCGGTTTCATTGGCTCATGTGTAGAGGTCTGTGGGGGCTCTGGAGAGAAACCCATTCCTTGTTCCTCAGCTTCTAGTGGGTGACCATCCCAAGCAAGTGTCCTTGGCTCGCACCTGCTCCTCTTCCCTCCAAGGGCATTCCTCCATCATCCGCTGCCTCATGCCAGCATCTCAGATGCTCGCCCCACTGCCTCTACTTTGAAAGGGTCTCTGCGATGTCATTGAGTCACCTGAACGCATCAGGATAATAGGCCTTGCTATGATCCTTACTCATGTGTGCTGAGTCCCTTTTGCCATGTAAGGAACTCGTATGGTTTCCAGGTTTTAGGACAAGGACATTATTGACTTGACCACCATTGGGAAAACACAGTGCTGTGGCTGCAGGTACAAAGCTGTCCCCTGGGCTCTCCCAGCATCAACGCAGACAGTTCTCATTGGCTTCTCAAAAGCAGGAGAATGACAATGAGGAGCTGAATTCACTGAGTCTGTGATGTGTATAAGCGAATATGTGTGCAGCTGTGTGTGTGTATGTGTGTATACCTGTGGGAAGCAGTGTGCAGATGTGGGGAATGCTTGAATATGAGTATATGACCGTGGAAGCACAGGTGTGTGTGTGTGTGCATGTGTGTTGGACATTGGAGTCAGAAACAGCCAAATTTTTGAAAATCTAAACAGGACGTGATGATGGAAACATTCTTGGACAGGTGATCTTAACAATAACCAGTGTTCTGCTGAGACCCCCTCCCCCCTTCCAGTTCATGTCCCTCATCCTTGACTCTGGACAGAAGCATCCCCATTCACAGGTACCCAGAGTGAAGACCAGGGCTTGAGGACTCTTCCCATGACAGTCTGCAAAGCCAGTCTCTTGCCCCTTTGCAGCCCTGGCTCTGTGCTGGTTGTCTGCCGTTTCTCAGTTCTGGGTCCAGCCTTGCCCCTGTTATAAAAGCCATCCCCAGTGTTGGCTACACAGCTGGGCAGTGTTTAGGTGCATTTCCCTCTGAGGTGATGGGCATTTAAATTTTGACAGAAACGTGCTTAGCCCATCTCTGATTTCAAGCATTAGGTTTTACAATCTACTTTAACACAAACTCACACACAGTAACAATTCTCTTGAACTTGAATTCACAAAGGCCTGGTGCTGTCCAAGGTGTTGAAACCCTTCTCACAGACTGGAGAAAAGCCCTGCTTTTCTGAATGACTCTGGTCAACCAACTGCATGGGGTGATTTATAGATTTTAATTGGATTCTTAGAAAGGAGGATGAGGGAGAGGATGAGGAGGGAGGAGGAGGAGGAGAGGAGGAGGAGGAGGAGAGGGAGAAGGAGGAGGAGAGGTAGGAGGAGGAAGGATTGGCAGCTACTGTTTTAGAAGGAATAGGGATCTCTACTGGCACAAGGGTTTTGGATGATCTTAACTCATCTTTTTAGGTGCCCAAGAGCCTGACCAGGGTTATCAGGACCGGAACATCCTGGGAAGGTTGGGTATTCCCGGCTCTATACGAAAAGGTTTTAGTGTCTACACAGGTGGTTGGGTATTCCTGGCTTCACACAGAAAGGTTTTAGTGTCTACACAGGGTGGCTTGGCTGCTTTTTTCAAGTTGTCATCACTATCTTCTTTTGCATTCAAATTGAGGCTGCCCTGTTCCTTTGCATACTGAAATGTAAAATTCAGCATCTGCTCAACACTCTATGGTACGCAAGCTGGGAACTAGGCTAGAGACTTAAACACATACACACATTTTCACAGATCTCGAAAGAATGGTACTCAACTTCATATGGAAAAGCAAAAAACCCAGGATAGCC
>LOJH01015100.1:9555-31190 GCA_001685095.1 Ellobius talpinus | reverse complement strand
AATAATCACATACATTTTTTAGATACCAGCAGGTCAATTTCATCACTATGCAGGGATGAATGAAAGCTGTGGCTTTATGGAGGGGGTGCCTCCCTGAGCATATAGTACCCAATCAAATCAGGTTTGTCTCTGGGAAAGTGGGGAGCCTTCAAAGCTATTTGTTATAGAGTAAGTTCCAGAAGGGAATTTCTGAGGTTTAGTGAAGCAAAGCCAGGAGTCTCCCGGGAGTGCAACTGCTGGCATAAGGTCTTCCAGACTGAACGCTGCACTCTGCAGTCAGCGGTCATAAAAGTCACTAGCTTCTCAGAGAGCTAGCGATGGTAGCCATAGCCCCACTTACCTGTGCAGAATGCATCAAAACGCTGCTTACACGGAAACACTCATCATCCACTAACAGTTGTGACGTGTTTAAATGGGAAGACAACTGTCTTTATCATATAATTAAGATTCTGCTACTTATCACACCATTCCTAAGCTTATTTGTTCCTAGTGGCTTTGGTAATAAGAATATGTGATGATAAATGTCACTGCCAAAAATTAGGTCGGAGATAGGGAAAGGATTTACATAGTAAAATAAATCGATTTGAGGACACACACACACCCCTCCAATGAATACAGGGCTAGAAATTTTCTTCCACTTTCTTTTTTTTTAAAAGACTTTATTTATTTTATGCATGTGACTACTCTGTATGTACACCTTTATTCCGGAAGAGGGTATCAGATGCCACTATAGAAGGTTATGCGCAGGGCTAGAAATTTTACTAACTGTGAACAAGTGACTGCAAGTTATATGTATTACAGTACTGAAAAGATTACATAGAATTTCCTTGTGTATGGTTTCCCTTTAATACTATCTACTCATTATATTTTCTTCATTGACTATGCAGCAATAAAATTGAACAATGTAAAAACATACTTAGTATGAAGGCATGTTTCTATCTGTGTTTAACCTGGCATACTGAACACACTGAATTAAATATAATTGCTTTGTTCTACACATTCAAATGAAACTTTTGGAGGCAAAAGATATTTTTTTGCATAAATGGGCTCTTTATAATTTCCTTTTTTGTCTTTCTGTCATACAGTTTCCAAGCTTATCAGACAGACCTATAGAGAGTGTTCCCCTTGGGATGCTCCTCTTTTCTACCTGGTGATTCAGGCACCACCCTAAGGACAGCTTCTGTGTGAGCAATGGTGCATAGTACTTTTCCATGTTAAAACGTCAATGCGCTGTAGACGTTTCAGTGCTCGATCCGTACTACTTACTTTCTCTTGTCTGCTAGTTCTGGAGTGCCATGTAATGGAAAAACCACACTGAAACTTTAAAATTAGGAATTAATGACATTAAAGACTCCAGTTTTGATTCTGATTGCTCAGCAGCTTTTCATTCTGATGCATCTAGCTCATGTTTAGGTCTCAATGTTAAATATAATGAATAGTGTGTGCTATTTTAGTGTGTGTGAGGGAAGATGCATTTGGGGCTTAGGACAGTCACATTAGTTGGATTCCTTGGAGCTGAGAATATAGCTCAGTGGTGCAGCGCATGCTTAGCCCTGGGATTCAGTTCTCAGGACACAACACACATGGACAGGCAGCCCTTTTGTCGTACACTAGTTTAAAAGGCTACAAACATCACTACCCTCCTCTGGTTACTGATTTGCAAAAGCCACGTCAGAGGTCTGGAACCTGCTTGATTTTAGATTTATAAAAATTTTCTCATTACAAAAAAAGGATTTTTACTGATTCTGAACTATGAAATAATGAATGCAGGATGCTCCATGTGTTACAGAAATAGTGAATGAAATAAGAGATTAATAATTTGTCTTGATAGTGAATCTAAGAAAACAGCCCTTCATAATTTTGTCAATTTACAAGGGATTATACAATGAACTTTCAATATACACCACCCAAGGGATGCAGATTATAGTACTTTAATGTGTGTGTGTGCATGCACACACACGTGCATATTCATGTGTGCAAGTGGCTGTGGCCACACACGTGGAGGCTGGAGGTCAGCTTTGGGTGTTGCTCCTCAGAAGCAGTCTGCCTTGTTTTTTGAGCCCCGGCCTTTCACTGGGTGTCAGAGTTGCTGCTCTGGCTAAGGTGCCCCAGGGATCTGCCTGCCTCTGCCTCTCCAGAGCTGGGATTACAAGCTCAAGCCATCCCTACTGGGTCCTGGAGATCTGACTCTGGTCCTCAAGCCTGTGCAGCACGGACTGTTTACTGAGCCACCTCAGACCCCAGCCCCTTTAGTCCTTATTAAACACTGTATTATTTTTTACAATAGAGAAAGTGATTAATATTGCTCATATTAGAAAAAAGACTAATGCCAGGCAGTGGTGGTGCTCGGTGCTCGCCTTTAATCCCAGCCCTAGGGGAGGCAGAGGCAGGTGGGTCTCTGAGTCTGAGGCAGGCTGGTCTACAGAGAGTTCCAGAACAGACAGCCCTGGCTGAGACAGAAAAACCCTTTCTCAAAAAAACCCGAACAACCAACCAAAAGATTAAAAGCTGAACTTTCTATATTTTTGTCAACTTTCTCATTTTACTGGCACAAATACTATTGTTCTGGGAGTTCTATTTATTAAACTTTCAAATATCAGGTTGGCATGTTTGTTATACAGTGACTCTTCCATTTTCAATTTAATTTGTATGAGGGAGCTCAAGAGAAATGCAGCTCCCCGAGGTTCCCCACTCTAATCGGGAAGTAGCTGGCCAATACTAACAATTGGACAGCCATGCCAGTAATTTCAAAATTGCTTCCATGTTATTTTTGGTGTATTAATTAAGAAGTAAAATTATTAACTAATCAATAGTTTTTGATAGGAAAGTCATATAGTGGACTTGGAAATAAGAATTTGTGTGAGTAAATGAGAGTCCCTCCCCCTGATTGGGAAAGGAATAAAAGCAAAAGCACCGGTCTGTTTAAAAGCCATCTGTCTGTATAATGTCTAAGTGACTGCTTTTGACTATCAGCTCCACAGTTTTAATCCTCTGAAGAGCAGCAGGCTGCTTGAAGAGGCAACACATACACTTTGAACACTTCAATAAACACAATGTAAACATTCACTTTAATGATGTTTCCTTTGTCAAGCCCCACCAGTGTGTGCTCCCCTGGCCTCCGGCTGAGCCAGGACTGGCAGAATAGCAACAGCAGAGCACTGGAAGAATTTTCAATAGTCATCTGCCTGTTCTAATTTGCTTTTCAAGGTTGATAATCAGAATCATTACACTGCTTGCAAAAAGAGGTCTGTTTCTATGAATCTGATCAAATCACTTCTCTTGTTGTATTTAGCTTCCTCAGCAGCTTCGCTAAGTTAGCTGAACCCAACGCGCCAGTGGCACGCAGCTCTAGAGTCACAGACGAACGATATCTCAGAGACGAATCTGCTATGCCCAAAAGAAAGTACACTAAAGCGAGAGGACTTATGTATTCCGCATGGGGTACATATATTCTACACCTAAGAGGGGAGGATGTTGCCTTCGCCTGCAAATACTCTTACTTGGAAACCTATAGAAGAACAAAACCAAAGCAAGGTCTACTGGGCCCTTTTAAACACTTGACCCTTAACACAACATCACCAGATGACTTGTGGAATTTTAATCTTTTCATTCGTGTAATTATTTATTATTTAAAAGTTGTAGATCTTAGAATTCATGTAATTTTACTTGACACAAACTGAAAAACCAGGGCTTGCTATTTCAAATGTATAGGGTTTTAAAACAGATAAATGGGAAAATGAAGCTACTCTCAAAGGTTTTGAATAAATTTAAATATATTTAAATACTCTCCATATTTTCTTTCAGTGAGGGAATGTGTGCTACTGTAGGCCCGACAACTGAAGAGCCTTGGATAAGATTCTGGAAATTTCACTGATAGGACATTCCCTGTACTAAACTCAAGATTAAAACTAGCAGAGGAAGGAAATTTCGCAATTTGATCACTGACAATAAACTCTTAACGAAACAAATGGGATTGTTTTTGGAGATTTGAAGTAAGCAGCTGATACTTTTTTGAACAGGGAAAAACCAGTTTTAAGTTATAGTCTTTCAATACCTCCTAATAACCTGCAGAGGGCACTCAAGTCCCTTGAAGAAAAGGTAAAAAAAANATAGGACATTCCCTGTACTAAACTCAAGATTAAAACTAGCAGAGGAAGGAAATTCGCAATTTGATCACTGACAATAAACTCTTAACGAAACAAATGGGATTGCTTGTTTTTGGAGATTTGAAGTAAGCAGTTGATACTTTTTTGAACAGGGAAAAACCAGTTTTAAGTTATAGTCTTCCAATATCTCCTAATAACCTGCAGAGGGCACTCAAGTCCCTTGAAGAAAAGGTAAAAAAAATTTAAGGCGGACTGACAATTTTTAATTTTTAAGATTATCATTACTAGTATTTATCAAAAATGATTTTTTTAAACGGAAACTACCATCTAAAAAGGGCATTTAAAGGGAACACACAGTTTGCAAAATTTTAGCTTCCATAGGAAACCCATCTTTCCATTCCTGGGCTTTTGGCCGTCCTCTGTTAGGGCTAGATCATCAAACACTAACACACACAGATGCCAATCACACAAAGTATCCAAGCAGGACTTAGGAAAAACCTAGACCTCAGAGTATCATGCTTACAGGGCGGCTGGTCCAAGCTACCTATGTTAGGCTGTGTTACATGTGTAAAACAGGCGGTGAAGAAAAAGGAAAGCCAGCAGTTCTTTAAGGTTTTTAATCGCTTTCGAAGACAAATCTCATGGAACCCTTCGTAATGTTCATTTTAGCAAATCTCTCCAATATTGCGAACTAATGTTGTCTGTAGATATCTGAATAGACGACATCACAATATTCTTCGGGAAACCACGTGGACATGTCTACGCAGACACGGAACCCATTGAAACCAACGCTTATGTTGTGTATGCATATATTCCTTGTGGCTTATTTTACACGACAGTGAATACCTTGCTACCTCCCTATTGACTACATGGAGCTGTTAACTACTGAGCACACGAGTTTCTTAGCGATGTAACCGTGGAAACTCACCCTTTAACACCAGCTTTACATTCTTTCTCTCATCTCCCAAAGCAGTTGAAAACTGATGATAAAATTTAGAATTACAGGAGGCCAGTGTGTCACAGATTTATGTATGCATTTGAATTGTTTTGATTTATAAATTAAGTACAAAGGTTTGAATTAAAAAAAGCATACAAAATGATTTAAACAGTAGCTTTTATTGTAGATTACTATCAGGATAATGAACAACTATATAACATTTAAAGGTTTTGTCTTATTTATAAAATTTGTTACAAATTATTGTGTATATATTATATATCTATATATTTTATAGCTTTTGAAGGATATTTAAGGAATAATTTGACATCTAGAAAAATACTAATACTGATAATAGTTTTTAAAAAGTGAACTCTGAAAATAGCATGAAACACATCTGAATTTTTTTTCTTAGAACTGCACAGACTATTTCAAAGTTTAACTATATGGGAGAAAAGATAAAGCAAAAGGCAGAAGACACTTAAGAGAATGACTTACTTTGGCAATGATACCATTTATGGGAAAATGAATGCAGTTATTTTAATGAGGACATAAGGCTTCACTTCCTCAAGAACAGAAAAGCTAACAAGATTGCGTGCTGCCTGTCTCCCTTGCTGTAGTGAGCAGTGCACATTTCAGTGGTGCCGGGGATGGCTGGGGTGATCCCATGAAACAAGAGTTTTCTCAGCATAACTGCAGCCACGCCTTTGATTCTTGGCCCATCTAGGGGCAGTGAGCATGCACTCTTGCACATGAAACAAAAAAGTTGTACTTGGAATGTAGCCTTTGTTTTTACTCTCTTCAAAGCCTGTGATTCCTAATATTGTTACGCAGAGCAAAAAAAGTTTGTTCTCTTACATAAGAAATAAACTTCATTTGGTATTCAATTGACTTTGTAACTTAACAGACAGGACTTTGCATCTTCAAAAACTGAGAATAAATTGCATTCTTGGCCCTTGCTTTGAAAGGTTATGGAGAATAAACGCATGGGCTGGTCGTGTTCTAGTGATCTCCCTAATCTCAGCTGCACTTTGTCAGAACGAGGTAACTGGTAGTTAAGTGAAATACCCTAGATCAAAGGGGGATTAATCACCGACTGAATCCTTGCTGAATCAACCTGTCATTCAAGAAAATTATTTCCACGGAACTTAGCAGAGGATTGGAGGTATTTGCATAACAGCAACCAACATACTTCAGCCAGGTTAAAAGGTTCAGAATTCATCCCATGTTTAGCTTTTTGCCTCTCTTTCCTTTCAGCAGCCTGGTACAATGGCTTCTAATCTGATCATACAGCTAACTATCGTGGAAACAGGACAGGAAAGTATTGCCAAGTTTGCATGAGGGATGGATCAATTTCACTTTCAGCAACTCCTAAATCTGATTTGTTGGAATTTAAGATGTAATCCTAAAAAGTCCCTTAAACCTGAGGACTGTTTATTAACATCCCTTTTTTGACCTTTGTCTCCGCAACAAGTCCTCTGTTAGGGCAGCAAGCCCTGGGGAGGAACTCCACCTATAACCTCCCACGGGCACTGGAGGAATCTATGAAGGCCTCTTAAGGTTTTTTGGTTTTCTTTTTTTAAAATATTGTAACAAGAAACAGGAAAAAAAAAACAGCGATGGTTAATATGTGCAAAATGTCTTTGTTAAACATAGCACATGAAATCTAAGACCACAATATTGCAACAGTAGAAATACTGAGATGGCATGAAAAAAGATTTTGAGATGGGTTAATGTTATATTCCCAAGGAGCCTGTTTACTTCCCAGTTAACAGGTTCAATTGTTTTAACAGTATAAAACATCCCCACTGTGGAATACCACATTCTGAGCGTTACAATATTGCTTAGTACATAAATGGAGAACAGGTCTTACCCAAATCATGACCCATCTTTTCTAGAGTTCATTCTCAGATATTTAAAACTTTCTTTAACCCTTTGGGTTGAGTAAGAATAACTACAGCATAGATATCAGATTTCATAATCATATTTGGGCACTAAAAGGGGGAATTTAGCAACATGGTATCTAGAGCAGGTCTAACCCTGTCCAAATCTGTCACTGGAAGTCGAGGCTCATATTCACTGCAAATGCAAAGCACCTTTCAAGTTAAAAAAAATTGCAAAGAATAGCTATCAAAGAAAATGAATAAAATCCATAGTGAGATAATTTTTTGGAAAATGATTGAAGTTCTAACCAAAGAAAGGACTCTGAGAGTGTCTTATAGCTTAGAATAAGAACATGTCAATCATGGTTAAGCTTCTGGAATCGGAATCCCTTTGAAATGCAGCTGTTTCTTCTTTAATTGTGGCAGTGGACTCTGAAGAAAAGAAAGGTCCAGCCTTAAAGATGAGTAAGGAATACAAAATAGCTCAGGATTAGCTGTGGAGTTCAAAGGTCGCTAATTACACTAAGGAGCTCCCAGACACAGGGAAAACATTAAACAGGTCACCTACCAAACCGGGAACAAGCTTTGTCTTCAGAAATTATCCTGAAGTGACAGGTTTCTAGACAAAATCAAAAGCATCAGTGTGCCCAGCTGATCTCAATGGGATGAAATGTGGGCTGGCTTTTAGCTCCCTAGTGTTGTCAGAATGGAACGGCAACAGATGGCATTGCTTCCCTGTCACCCCCATGCTTTTCTAGGAACCCCTAGATTTTCCCTAGGTTTCTAGAAATGTCAAATTAGAGGTCACTGGTTTTTCTAATTTGTTTATGCAGAGAGTTTGCCCCAAGGATTATATACTGATTTTTTCCAGATGAATGTGTCCTGTCTACCTTGGAACAATTTGCTAAGCATTTGTACAGCCAAAATTTCCAAACGGCTACACTAATTAATTAAAGTACAATGTTACACTTTGAGTTGAGGAGTGATAGAAACCACAGAACTGTGTTTTCTTTCACTGCTGACTTCCTTTGGGTGAGTTGGGACAGCAAGTTACCGTCCTGGTCAGGCAATTACTCTCTTCACCTTACTTAGGATGACTTAGGATGACTGTGAAAACAGAACTTGAGGCTGTGATAAGCTTTGCAGGCAAAGAGGGTTTATAATGAGTAGGAATGACCCTAATTGAAAATGTATTTCAAGTCCTAGTTTATACACACTTCCTCCTCAATGGTTTTCTCTCCTCCGAAGAATCAGCAGCTTTCTCTAAGCCCTTTTTAGAAGACTCATTTTTAAAAAAAGACAACAAAGAAATGGAACTCAGGATAAATCCAATTAAATATTAGTATGTCACTCATTTCTTTGAGGGGGAGGTCAGGCTTCAGTTGACATCAGTTAAGTTTTCATGATCTTTAGATTTCTTTCTTTTTTTATGGCCACTTAAAATTCAGCTTGGCGACAACACATGGCTCTGAAGCAGAATATGAAGCGCGATGGTAGAAATGGGTAGAGGAGAAAGAGCACGGTAGATGGTTTTGAAGGGATCAAGAAAATGGTAAAAAAAATGACAGGGACAGACTTAAGAAAAATATGCTACATTAAATTAGTGTAAATGACTTTTTACCGATGAAAGGGCTTTTGAGTTTACCTGAGTTCATTCGTTAACAGACTTTAATTAAAAAAAGTGTAATAGCTAAAATTATTTTTAAAACCTTGTCCAAGGACACTGAACAATCACAGACCACTGTGCTCATCTTCTGAAGTACTGCAGCCTGGTCGCCTGGTACCCTAAACACGTCATTCGGGCAGATTATTAAGTTAGTTAAAGGAGCCTGAGAGGGGTTACTGGGTTACCATCATAGTTCAGCTGGTAGGGTGCTTGCCGGGCATGCATGAAGCTGAGTTTGCTCCCTAGAAGGGAGAACAAATTGGACATGGTGATACACCACTGAAATCCCAGCACTTGAGAGGGATCCAGGGCCATCCTCAGCTGCACAGTGACCCTGTTCCAGAAAGAGTAGCTCGAGAACACTGAATAGAGTTACGCAGGCTCTTTATTGGCCAGTAGGAGGGATGTGATGAAGAGCAGCTTACTATTTGAGCAGTATCTCCGCTTTGAAAGAAAGGATTCGTGATTATTTAACCAGATCATGGCTATTCTGAAATAGCATGCTGCTTGCTGAGGTTTGGATAAGCACAGTTTCCTTGTAGGTCACTACAACCCACAGGACAGCTGCCTGAGACTGTGCTGGGGAAGGCTGAGCTCTTACTCAAGGAAAGGACTCTGACTGATTAGCACAGCCTGTCCCACAGGAGGCCACAGTTGGGCCTGTCCTGGCTGGGACTGAGCCTGGAGGCCTGCCACAGTTCCAGTAAGGAACATATGGCATGGAGACCAAGACTGATCTTAAGTCAAAATGAATCACTACTTTCATATGTCCTGAGTCATACTGGCATGAAATCAGAGGGCAACAAAAAAGGAAGACATTAGCCTTGAATATATTCTTTCACATTGTATCAGACTAAAGACATCAGATATAAATGTTTGGATAAAGAAATCATTCAGTGATTTTTCAGTCATAGGTTATATGAATATATGTAAGAAATAAAAATACTATGATTCTATTACAGAATGTTACATCACATAAATCCCATTTGAAGAAATAAATCCCATATGAGAAAATCATGGCAACAACGACTCATATGTTACTGGAGCAGGAGCTTCAGAATTCCAGATGTAATAGTCAGAAGAAATTAATTTCCGATCTAAAAAGGAAAAATAAAAGAAATGATAAAAATGATTAATATTAGCAAAAACCCGGTAAGAGAATCAAGCTATCAGTTTTTGAATTTGTGGCGTATAGCCATGTCATGGTAATAACTTTGAAGTATTCTATTTATTTTACCCTATTGAGGCTTTATTACAACTTAGATCCCATTAAAATGAACTCATAAATATTTGGGCAAACCACATTATATGAAATCTCTTATTTATACCAAATGTTTATTTTTCCTACATCGCTAGTTGATTTTCTAATGAACCATTACTTTTCTTGGTTTTCCTTCTATGACCTCTACCAAGTTCCAAATTCTAGTCAAGGTATTCATTACTGCAATCAAAGAGCTGGAGATACAAATCATCACCTGCTTCCCCACAGCACTTTAAGGAGGCTTGCCTTCCTGTTTCTTCTGGTTTGGCTCCAATCTAAGCATTGCGCTTTCACAGTTTTGCACTCTGGACAAATGGTAACCTCCTTGAACCAAAGTTTTCTAAGTAATAAAACTGATGAAGTTATGCCACTTGGAATACACACATTCTTACTATTCGCATCACTGACTATAACCCAGCCTTTTCTGCCTTTCTTCATGCCCTTCAGCACGAACTCCACAGAGTCACGCCACCTTTCCCTTTCCCGCTTTAGCAATACTGGGAGGCGGCACAGCACATTGTTCAGAGGACAGGCTCCAGTGGCCAACTGCCCGTGTCTGAATCTCAGCCATGTCCTTTACTTCACATGGCCTCTGTTCCACCAGTATCCCCAGCCATAATACAGGGATACTACCACAAAAGGCGCTGTGAGGCTTAGTGAGTTAATGTCCATAAAACACATAGAAATTATATCTGGGACATAGTTGGTGAAAAACACTATTAAAATGAACATTTTTACTAAACTATTCGCAGAGCTGCACTGTATACTCAGTACAAGGCAAAATGAACGTGTGAAGGAATAAAGGGCTAGGTACAGTGATTCATTTGAAATGAATTCTCACATTCAATATTCTTTATAGAAAGGGCAAATAGAAGCTGTACATTGGTGGCATGCATCTATAATCCTAGGACTTGGGAATCTGAGGCAAGAAGATGGGCTATAGAGTTGAGACCTTATCTCAATAAATAAATAAAAACAGATATATTACTGATGTATTAAAGAACAGGTATATTATAGAAACCTATTCTTTATTATGCTTTCTGAAAATTGTGTTTAGTTAATATTAATAAAATACCTAAACATATTTTAGTTATTATCTAAAGAGAACATTTCTCATAGAAGATGAAAAATATGCATCTCTATTTAGACACAATGATGACTGTTTAACATTATACTTTCATAAAAGAACAATATACACTATAGACATGCCTTCATCAGTTCACCTAAAAGCAGCAAAAGGCTGCTAGAGGAGAAAACAGAGAGACAACACAGAGGTAGAAATACTGGCCCATCTGACTCTACTACACAGAGTTACTGCCATTTATAGAAATTGTCTAGATTCTATAGTACAGTTTCCTAGTTCTTCTAAAGCATTCAGGCACAAAGTCTTCCAATGTTTAGGAACCTAAATCTAAGGCTAGACATGCACGAAGCCTTGAGTTGTATCCGAAGTACTGCCCAAACAAACTAAACAAATGTCCCTAAATATAGAAACTTTTATAAATTGGATTATTCCTAGCTAGATATATAACCTGACATTCTTACCCCCACCTTTACCTAGGTACTTCAGTCTACTTACTTTTATATGCCACCTGTATGTATTTACGCTGCATTGAATAATTTTAAGTTTTGCTTTTCACCTCCTGATATATTCATCTAAAAATATGTACATATTTTCACACAAAGCATACATATGTAAATATATATGCATCTTACAACCAATAAAGTCAACGAAGGAAGGAAATCACCTTTCTACTGCTTGTCCTTTGGTAGGATGGAGAAGATGCTAAATGATGTTTATTGGCTATGGCATTTACCAAGAATAATTAAATTTTAAAATATGATCTATTCACAAAAATTTTAAGGTATATAATACTTCATTTTTACTTCATTAACTTTATTGCATTCAAAGAAACCTAGCATGTGGTGTGTGTGCACGTGTGCACAGGACAACTTTCAGGAGTCAGTTATCTTCTCCCACTGGGGCCCCACGGCTAGAACTCAGGCCATCAGGCCTGACAACAGTGTCTTTTTATCCATCTGGCCGCTCCTGTGGCGTGCAGTCCAAGCATGGAGTTATGTGAGGGGGATTTTGAGTGCTTGTGAGGAAATCTCCAAGAAAACAGAATAAAAGTCTTGTGACTTCAGTTTCTTCAAAGAGATGGAATTGTTCTTGGCTTGTGCTTTCCTGTCACTCCCAGATAGGGAGTGGGTTTAACTTTGAGTCTTCATTACTGGTTATTGCTATTGTTTATATACTACTATGTGGCTTGCCCTTGTGATTGGACACTTAGCTCAGGTGACTCCTCCTAGCCCTCACAGTGTACATTGTCTGACGCTCTGAATAGAGTAGGCCCCTTGTTTTTAGGCTCCTCTCCCAGGCCCACTGCCTTCAGAGCAGTAAACAGTTCCCTCTAACTTCTCCTTTAGAAATGGGGACATGAAAACTTAAGACGTTCAACAGCTCTTCCAAAGTTACATACATTGGAGTCAGACGGGAGTTTAACCAGAGCAAATCCGCATATATGCTATATACTAAAGCCACACCAACGGGGGCCTGCTCATCCAGACTGTTTCTAAACACAAGTCAGAGGACAACATAAAGTTCACCAAGGGTCATGTGGGAAGTAATCAATCCAAAGAAATATTTATAAAATAGGATTATTTTCCAATCTCCAAGTTTCATTGCATTTTAATTTTGTAGTAACAACACAGCACCATTTTAATCCTGTTTAGTTTGAACCTGTACAACTTACATGCACTTATTTTTGGTTTTCCTGATGCAAAAACTTGAACTGAATGCTGATCGGCATAACATCCAGTGAGTGTATAATCTGAGATCCTAAAATGAAGCTAGGGAAATGAGAGAGAAAGTCAATTGAGGTGATTATTTGCTAAGACCCAAATACTAAAGTACAGTTGTGAAAACACGTAATAAATGTATGCATACCCGCTTTGAACTAGTTCCATTTCTTTGTAAGTGTTTAACTCATCCAGTGTTCCATTAACGTGAACCCTGGTGCACACAGGGAAGTAGTTAGTACTCAGTATGTGTAGCAGACTCTGCATCTGAACTCAGGACTGCTCCTACTGCTACATTGCCTGATAGAGCTGTAGTCTCAGAACTGCTCCTGCTGTACTTCTGATAGAGCTATATATAGTCTTTTCTCCCTAGCAGGCTATCTGCGATAAATTCAGATCACATTCTTTTTTCGGTTAATTAATTTTATGTGTATAGACATTTTGCCGGCATGCATGTCTGTGTCTGATGCCCTTAGAGGCCAGAAGAGGGCACAACGTGGGTTCTGGAAATCGAATCTGAGTCCTCTGGGAGAGCAGCAGCAGCCAGTGCTCTTAATCACTGAGCCATCTCTCCAGCCCACCCATTCTTACATATGTAGGATTGTGTATGCTTTTTAATAAAGCACACAAATGCAATCATGACAAGAAGAGATACCAGCTTATCTCATGCTTGGGGAAATGGCACGCTCTACCTAATTTTTCTGATAACCAAAATCTAACTCTTACAGAACTGTTAACAAGTTATTCCTTCTCTCATCTAGAAAACTTTCTAAAATGTAAGCCACAGCTCTTGGATCCCATCAGTGATGTACGGTTATCACTGTGAATGCTAGCACCACACTGAGCTGTAAAGATGAGGAGTTAACACCTTTCTAGGCTCCTTGGGCTGTGGTTCTCATCTGTGTTGGTAAACACCTCATTTGCCAAGATCCTGCTATCTTTCCAACAAGTCCCCCACACTAAACCAGGGCCTTGTATCCCTGGCACGCTCTCCATCTCTGCGTTAAATACCAAACCATATACTTTTTCCTCCTCTCTTCTCTGCAGATTTCTCCCATTTTGTGTGTGTGCATGTGTGTATAATAATTTTCAGATTTTAACAATCTCTTTATTAAAGCAATTCACATAATAGGAAAGCAAAGAGCTTGTGCTTGCTTTAGTGTTTTAACTCTCAGTGTTAGAAGCTATGTAGACAAGGTCCATTCCATATTTATTCTATGCTTTTGATCAGACTGGAACTGGTTAAGTGAAAGAAATGAGCAGGAAAATTCTAAAAACAGCCCTTGCCATACACAATGTAGTAACATTCTATATTTTTTTTTCTGAAAAAAATCAAAAATTTAAATAATAATCCTTTAAACAGGATAGTAGGCGAAGTCAAAGCCCACACAGAAAAATATAAATTCTTAGCAGTGTATTCCCACCCTCCTACTGCTGATTTTATAGATATTTATCTTTCATCTTCGATTTCTCTGATGGCATTCTCTTTCCCTGTAAACTTTCTGGTTATTCCTTCAATTTTCCCTGATTCTTCTGAATCTTTCCTTATTTTCTTTTATTTATGTGATCTTATTCATTTCCTTGTATCATTCTTTTCAATGGGTGCTCCTAAATCCTTATTATATGGTGGATCTCCGTGTGAATCAAACTTTAGGGTTTTAGCTATGTGTTGGACACCTACATTAAGGTATGCTGCTATTACCAGGTGTACATGCATATGCACATATGTATGTACATGCATGTTCAGCAAATATCTATGTGCTATGCTCTGGGCTAGATTTTGAGGATCAAACGGAGGATGAGTAAGAGTCACACAGTCTTTGTCATCATGCACTTTGCTTGAATCCATTGCAGATTGAGACTCATAAACGAATCATTCTGAGAAACTGAAACATCTAGCAAAGGTTGAGGATATGCAGGCTCTCTCTATTCCAACCTAAATTACCTGTCCTTCCTATGGAGAACTCACATTCCTAGCACGGGCTTCGGAAACCGTGTTCACTTCCTTTCACTCTCTAAGTCCCTTTAAAAAATACTTCCTATGTTTATGCGGCCTGCGTACTATGTCCTGTGTTGTGTGTGAGCACAGGCACTGACATGCCATGTGTGGATGGACATGGCAGACAATGTTTGAGAGCTGGCTCTTTGCACTCTGAATTCCAGGGACTGAACTGAGGTTACAGCTCTGACCCACTGGGCCATGCTGGCCCGTAACCCATGGTTCAGATGAAGATGTTCGTCAGTCTTCATGCTAACATCGTCCTCAGAGTGGGCTTTGCCCAGAAGGACCCATGCTTGCTCTGAGACACCTAAAGCAGTTAGTACTCATCAGTCACTAGTCAGCACTATTGAAAACACCCGAGAAATCAAGGGCTGCATCTTAGTTTTGAACATAAATCTAATTTGGTAACTAAGAGTTGGGTAGCTTAAATTAGAGTGTGTGTTTAGGTTATTCTTAACTACTTTACTTAAAATTTGAGCATTTTGTGAAACAGGAAAGCTACTACTGGCTGGGGTGACTCATGCTTGTAATCCAAGCATTTAGGAGAGGTTGAGGCAGGAGACTCAAAAGCTTAAAGCCAACTAGTGTTACACAGGGATTTGGAGAGCAGTTTGGCCTAAGGAAGAGATCCTGTTCCCCCCAACAAATGTTTCTAAGAAGGAACTTAGCCACACAAAAAGTGCTAGGAAACACTAAAGCTCAAATACATATGCAGCTTAGAAATAAATGAGGGTTTTTGATGCAGTGTTTCATGCATTTACCTTTACATATGCTGTATTTCCAATGCAAATGTGGTCAAACGGCTGCTTGTTATGGCCCTTGGCTCCAAATGTTAGAGTTCCAGAAAGACTAATTTCCATTGATTTGGGGAACTTCTGGCCTAAAACACAAATGTATCAATCATTCTAAAACAGAAAATTCTACAGCAAATGAGAAAAAAAAATCAATAGACAAAACCTTGCTCACCAATAATCCAGACCAACAAACTTTTTTCTCGATATACTTCAAGTTGACCAAAACTAACTTTGTATTCCAAATGGGTAATCGGACCTCTTTAAAAGAGAGAGAGAGAGAGAGGGAGAGAGAGAGAGAGAGAAATGGAAAAAACTTCAGATATAAGTTTTAAAGTTGATTCAAATCTTGTTACTGTTATTTACATCATAAAAGCAGATCTATACTCCAACTGCAGAAGAGAACAAAAAATGAATACAGATCTTAGAGAACAGCAGAAACCACATAAACATTTACAGTAACTATATATCACATTAGTATTCCTAGAGACAATTATAAAATCATATCGATTATATTCATATCATATGCATTGGTAGATTAAAATTATGATTTTACTAATTAAGTACACTTTGTAAAGAACTACACTGCTGAACATATTTTAAAAGTAGAACTGACCTCTGCTCTAACTGGCTAAGTCACCAGGCTGTTGATGGTTAAGACTGATTTACATAGACCAGAGACACTGATAGAAGTCAAGTCAGTGGCATAATGGTCCTTGAGGAAGTTACACTGACTTAAGTTTGAAATTTATTTGCAAGTTTAAATGGAAAAAATTGAGGCATCAATCATCTAAAGGTAAATAGATTCTTTTCATGATACATTTTAGTTCAGAATCAGTACTCATTTGAATAACAAAATTATTTAGCTTTTAAAAATATGGCAAATGAAGAAGACACTTTATTGTGGGACAGGAATACATCAGAGGACAGCAATCATGGCACGATATTACTTGTCCCTACCTGTTGTAGAAAGGTATATGAGCCTCACAGATTTCAAAATTATTTTTTACACTTTCATGAAGTTTTAAATTAACTGTTATTTTCAGTTGTACTTCTTCTTCTTTCATGTGATAAGAACCCAATATTGGTGGGACAGGGACCTGAAAACAGACACAACTTTTAGTATAATTCTCATGTTAATGAGTCTAAGATACAAATGGTGACAGGAAAAAAAGCCCTGTAGTAATATATTATTTATTAGCTATACATACATATTATAAATACATAAAATATATACTTTATAAATCTGTACACACAGGCATGGCTTTAATGCTAGAGGGCTGTTCCACGTTGCTTATACAACAGCAATGTTGGTCTACGTCCATCCTGAGAGCAGATTCCCTTCCTCTCTGAATAGAGACCAGAAAGGCACCTTACAGAACACACTTGCTCCTACTCTTGCTCTTCCGTGTTCTCAGACCTCAGCACGGGTCGTCCTCTACACACACTGCTAACTGCTCTGCCCACAGTTCCAAACGTTCCCTTCCTGTCCTGTGACTATTGTTTCTCCTTTCCAGCCCCCAGCTCAGCAATAGCTTAGCTGGGCATTAATGACTGACTGAAGAGGAAACTGCCTATATGAGCGAGACATCTTATTGGTACATTTATGTAAGACACAGGGAAATCTCTCTTTTATGTAGATAGAGCATGTGTGAGCAGACCCAAAAGACAGGGAACACTGGGAAGGAGAGGTGAGACAAGGGAGACCGTCGTAGCTTTGCTTCTAAGTCTCAGGTAGCCTACATCTATTTCTTGAATGATAATGAGAATCCTTTAAGATAAATTTCTTCTAATCAATCTGGAGCAGGGTTTTCTAATCTAACTGGCTGATAATTAGAAATAGAGACAATTGACACAACATAGTAAAAACATGTCAGGCTTTGGGAATTTGGAAGACCTGGGTTCAGACCCGGGCTCTGCCACTTATCAGTCATTTAATTTCTCTAAGACTCTCACCAACTACACAATGGACACAATAACATCTACTTTAAGGTTTGTTGGAATCATTAGAGAAAAAGACGCAAAGCACCTAGGACAGTGACACACAGCGCACACACAGTGAGCATAAATAGCTACAAATACCCCATGTTTGTTTAGCTAAGACTGCCTGCCTGTTATTTCGTGTATGTCTTTAAAACCATGACTAAATCACATCAGGGTCCATCCTGTGATCTGGGATGCTTAAAGATTAAAAAGAAAAAACTTCACTGACTGTGAAAATTAACGCTGTTATAGACATTGGAGATAAGAGGTAGCCTATTCAAAGACGTGGACTTTATCTTATCCACCCCTTTCTGTCCTGTAAATAACTCATGAAAAATTTCCATCCAGGAGCATTCATCAGTGTGTCAGCAGAGTCTCTACTGTGCTTTACCGGAGAAGTGTAGTGGCATAAGCTGAATGACTCTAAAGGTGGAGAGAACGGGAATTTATAAGGCCCACTAAATGCAGAATCGTCCGTTGTATCAATGCTACTAGTGGTCAGAATGGCTGAATCAAGAGAAGTCACACAAGGATGAACGATAATATCTTGAAGTGGAGATCCATTGGTGGGGAGATTCAAGCTGATGGTAACATTTGGCATGATTCCTTCCAAATCACACTGGAATACAAGCAGAAACAAGAATTAACCAAGATCTTACAGCAGTGCAGCTTACCTGAGGTTTGTCTGAATTCAAGTCACTTCTCCCAATGTATCTTTTCTCTATGCATTATTCTCTTTGCTCTGTTTTCTGATTAGCAATTTGATAGTTACCCAAGCCAGTGGTCAGAGAGGCTTCACAGACCCCTTGGCTCTCCTTTAAGCCCCTATAAAAGCTAGTTCAAATCTACTGGTTTCTCTCAGGACCCTGGCAACCAGGCCCTTACAATGTTACTGTTCACTAGCTCAATCTGACTTGTTTTTCTCTAGTCCAGTGGTTCTCAAACTGTGGGACATGACTCCCTTGGGGGCTGAACAACCGTTTTACAGGGGTCGTACATGAGATATCCTACATATCAGATCCAATGAGTACAATTCATAATAGTAGCAAAATTAGTGATGAAGTAGCAATGGGAACTATGGTTGTGGGGGAGGGGGCACCACAAGAACTGTATGAAAGGGTGGCACACAGCATTAGGAAGTTTGAGAAGCACTGCTCGAGCCCTCCAGCCACACTGACTCCAGACTCAGACATTTCAATGGTTCCTCTTTCACTTGGTATACTTTTATGCCTTCCATTGTTTGGTTCCCATCTAACTCTAATCTTCTACCCCTTGATTTACACTGCAAACGTATAGAAATTCTGCATTCTTTCTGAATAAACCATACCGTCTTGTCCTTCCATGCGCACCCTAACATCCACTGATCCTTGCCGGTGTGCTTTCTCCCTATATAGTATTTTACTTAGTCAGGAGCCATCACTTTCCGGGGAAAGGCACTTTCAGGCAAGCTTGACAGTCTGAGTTTGATCCCCAGGACCCACATGGTAGAAGGAGAGGACCAACTCCCCCAAGTTGCCCTCTGACCTCTATGTGCATGCTGAGACATGTGCACCCACACACAAATAAAGGTTTAAAAGAAAGCCTCGCATTCTTTGTGCCTAGCTCATTTTGATTGTGTAAGCCTTGCACTGCACCGCCTAACAGTCTGCTTCTGCATGGAGATACAGGGTCTTCTTCCTATGTGACTGAGTTGGCTTGCCCATGGTAGGGTAACCATGAAGGATTTCATTATCCTTAGGAGGTCAGGGAAGGCAGGTAAGACAGCTCCATAGGTCTTTCCATGAGCTTCTATGTTATGACTACCAGGGTCAGATGATAGAGTAGTTTTACAGCTCTCTCCTTAAATCCCAGATGACAGAGCACTTTCCCAGACCTCTCCTTAAATCCCAGCTTTGAGGTTCAACACGCTGACACGCCGTTCACAGACTTCTCTGTGAACTCCTTTACCTAATCCAGTCTCTAGAATGAAGTCTTGACTGACTTGTTTCTGTAATCAAAAGAAAAGATTTATTCCCCAGCTCCTCTGGTACTTGAGAGTCTCAATGTCTTTACTTCATAAGCCTACAGCAACACAACTTACTTGTGTGTGTATAAATGTGGGTGTAGGGAGAGGGTGCACTCGGGGCCTTCCTTGAACCTTAATTCTAACTTGACATTTACTTCTTATTTTAATTTAAATTATGCCTATGTGTGGATATGTACAATGAGTACTGTGTCTGTAGAAGCCAGAACCGAAGACAATGGACCCGTTGGAGCTGGAGTTACAAGCAGTTAGCTGTGAACTGCCTGGTGTGGGCACTGAGAACCAGATCTGGGTTCTCTGTAAGAGCAGTAAGTACTCCTATTTGCTGAGCCATCCCTCCAGCCCTTATTCAGTTTGTAAAGTGCTGGATCCAATTAGCCAAATGAAACATGTTTGATTAGACACACAAGGCGTTTAGCAGAAGGACTCGGCAGGCAGAGTGCTCAGGTCAGATGCTACACACAGTCTGCACATGCAGTCACCGCTTGTCACCACGTGATCTGTGCTTCTAGATGCTACACACAGTCTGCACACGCAGTCACCGCTAGTCACCACGTGATCTGTGCTTCTAGATGCTACACGCAGACTGAACACGCAGTCACCGCTAGTCACGTGATCTGTGCTTCTAGATGCTACACGCAGTCTGCACACGCAGTCACCGCTTGTCACCATGTGATCTGTGCTCCTATTTGTTCCCCTCTTGCAGCTTCGCGCTCTTTCTCAGCAAGAGCTGCTCTGTACTTCCTCACACATCCATTGCTATTCACAGGAGAGCAGTTTTAACTGCTGCTACTTCATATCCTTTTCTAATCTTCAACCTTATTTCTTCCCCAATATCAATATAAAATCTTTCACTTTGAAATGTTTCAAATACCTGTTTAATTTTATGCTATGTGTGTTCACCAGGGCGCATGCATGTGCATCACATGTAAGCAGGAGCCCACAGAGGACAGGGGAGGTGTCCAATGCCCAGGAATGGCAATTTAACAGCTGTGAGCCACCACAAGGGTGTTGTAAACCAAACTCAGATCCTCTGCAGGAGCAGTACCTGCTCTTGACCACTGAGCCATCTCACTGTGTAATGTCTGATCTACTATTTAACACATAGGAATTCACAGTGTATCTGCTTCAACAGTAGGCAGGCATTCTGAACTGTGCTGGGGCACAATTAGTAGCTTAGAAAGGTCTTTTTTTCCTACTTTGTGACAATTACAAGAATATCAAATTTCAAATTTGAATTTAAAAATAGGTGTTATATTACATTTGTAAATTAGCAATAAAAGTCTTGATTTTGTTATTTATTGAGATAATAAACACCCAGATATTTAAGAGTAAATAGTATTAAAACCTAAAGCATCATTTACGTTCATTAAATTTTTCCCTAGCAGTGTATCATTCACAATGAGATAGAAGAAACTGCACCATTACGGAAACCGTCACAACTCCTGCTGTCTAATCACTTAAAATACCTAAGTACAGGATGAGGACCACCACTCTAGAAGGAATCTCTATATGCCTTCTTAAAATCCTTTGGCATATACGAATCTGGATCTGAGAACCAGGAACTATAAAAGAAGAAGACACATAGAAGGCTACCTTATTTTAAAATGATAAGAGATTTACAAAGTTAGGTGACTTTGTAAAGACAGGTCATTTAGAGGTAATGGACAGCCTCAGACAAACATTTACTATTAGGTTGAGGTATATGCCATTATCCCTCCCCACTTTAAAACACTTTTTAGAAAATTGCATTGATTTATTTTAGTGTATATGAACATGTATGTGTGTACACATATGTGTATAAGCATGTATGCTATAGCACATGTGTGGAGGTCAGGGAACAACTTATGAGAGTCAGTTCTCTCACCATGTGAGAGCTGGCAATGGAACTCAGATTGTTAGGCTTGGAGAAAAGTACCTTTACCGGCTGAGCCATCTCACCAGCCCCTCCTTTATTTAAAAAACATTTTCATTATGGTCATTTGAACCAGGGCAAAGGCAGTAACTCACATTTCCCACAAACAAGAAACTAGGGTCAGTTTATCAATGAGCAGAGAAATGTACACATCATGTTAATCACAATATGTGTAACATCCAGGAGGAAGAACAGCAGCCTTTTCCTTTTTTTTTAAGATTTATTTATTATTTATTATGTACACAGTGTTCTGTCTCCATGTATGCCTA